>SCDZ01000222.1:0-106165 GCA_004143845.1 Drosophila lacertosa | reverse complement strand
AGGCTGAGGCTAAGGCTGAGCTCAGTTCAGAGCTGTGCGTTCAGTTGCCACTGACGCTTCGTTCGGTGCGGATCGCAGCAGTCGCGAGTGCCAGTGAAAGTTTTTAACCAAGTTCGCCTCGAAGATGTCCCAATCTCTTGATGCAGACTCCAGCACCATGTCCACCAATTGCTCAGTGGACACGAGTGTGCCCAAACGCTGCATTGGCAACGGCATGAACAACAACAACAGCGCCCGCTCCAGCCGCATTGGCAGCGCAACGGACACAGTCACCAGCTTGGCCACGGCCATGGAGGCGGATGCGGCATCTCTGGAGGAGCAGCGCTTTGGCTGGCACGGCTTCCAGCCGCGTTGGCTGCAGTGCTTCTGCAGCGCCAAGTGGGCGCTCTTCTGGCTGTGCTGGGGCGGCGCATTGCAGGGTGAGTAACGGGGTAAAGGGCGGGGGGCAACTTGGATAATATCGGCACACAAATTTTGATTGTGGCCCGTGCTTAATTCGTTTAATAGCTTCGTCTCGCTAAGCCGCCCACAGAATTTTCTGCTGAATCTTCTGTTCTTTCGGCATGTGAATAAAAAAGAAATAAATATAAAAACTACTCTACTAAAATAATCTAATAAATATATATAAGTTTAAAAGTGAATTCTTAAAGAACTTTTTTTAATAATTGTCAAGTTTTGCAAAAGTTCTTAAAGCAAACTATAGAAGAAAAATAAATTTGAAATTGTTTTTATAGAGCCAACTGATAAAGTTATCTAATCTGATCAAATTTAATTGGAGCATACAAAATGTAAATAAGACATCTTTAGATAAAAACATTGTTTTTTTATTGTCTTTTCTTTTTTTTATTTCTTATCTTACTGAAGCAATTTTTATTTCCAACTACAAATTTAAAAATAAAAAAATATAATTATAATTAATTAAAGAAATTTAGTTTAAACCTTTAAATTAAATTTATTATTATTATTTTTTTATCATATCAGAATAAATTTATATGTATAATTTAATAATCTATTTGGAATAATATTAACTGGATACAATTATCAAATATTGCTTTTTATAATTAATTAATTAATAAAAATATTTTGTATATAACAAATTGAATAGTAACGAAGTTAACTTAATTCCATTTGTTAACAATTTTTTTTGGGGTCTGCAAATAAGAAAATTAACTCAAATGAATAATTCAAAGAACAAGGATTAAGTTGCTGGAATTTAAAGTTTAGCATCCTTGCCTGAAACTAAGTGAGAACTCAGGACTTCGCTTCATTAGCATCGCCCAGCAAGGAGCGGGACAAAATGTGGCTCCTTGAGCTCCACAGTTGAAGGCTGTGTGCAACCGATAAGCGTTTGAGGAGGCGGAGGGGGGGGGAGGGGGGGAAGGAGTTGGCAGGACATTTGTGAATGGGTAGCGAGTTAATAATTAATATCAGCCCCGAGCCAGTCAACAGACGGTGAAAATGCAGCCTTTATTTAGCCCGAGGATGCATTAACCTCAAAAATATAAAGTGAATAGTTTGAAAAGGATGCAGCGAAGGATGTTTAACAGGCACTCGTTGTTGTCATAGGCGCAAATCGGGGCCAATGCAAAAATCACAGGGTGCTCAACGGCGGGTAGTCATGACAGCGCACTCAGGACACAGGACACAGCAATCAGGACACTCCATACTCGATGTGGTTAATTAAAATGCAGCAGAGGATTAGACCGCGTTACGGGGCTCAGCCCAACGAGCACTTTGCGTTGCCAGTAACAACAACAACAACAACGGGCGTGGTATTTATGTCTTGGCCATGCCAATAAACAAACCGGCCAGCTTATGGGCCGCACTTTGGCATCTGTTGCACATTTAGCGCGACGTGAGCGCATTTCCGGCCGGACTTTCGAGCTGACGACAGGGCCCCGGAACGGACTCGGAGGCCTCCAAATGTTTGCCAGGTCGCGTGCTGCGATAAATCTGCCAGTTCCCACAACAGTTATGAATGGCGGCACGTGACCGAAAATATTAATCAGTTGACATGGCATTAACATAAATCATCTCCAACAATTTGGGCCGCTGCTTCCTCCCCGTTTTCCCCGTTTCCCCTTCCCCTTCCCCTTTCCTTTTTTCTTTTACTGTGCATCAAATTTTTACGCTTTATTGTTTTAATCGCGAGGCGTGAGATTATTGTGCTTTTTTTTTATTTTATTATTATTAACCTTTCAGGGGCTTAAACGAGCACTAAAAATGTTTTTTTTGCATTTTTTTATATGAAATTATTTTGCATATATTTTTTTATATATTATTAAATATATACATTTTTTGCATAATTTAATATTAAAAAAAAATTGGTGGCTTTTAAATGTTTAAAAAAATATATATAATATCTCTATATAGTATTTATTCCTTTTTTTAGACAGCTTTAATTTAGTTTAAAGTTCTTTTTATGATTAAGAAAATTATTACGACAGTTGTGCCCAACTGGAACATACCCTGTAACCTATATAAAAGGTCTGATTATGACCAGTTTTATTTTGCTGCTAATCAAAAATGTATATACCCTATGAATATTTCTTTTTAAAGTTGTCTCTTCAAACATATGCATAAAAAACCAATATATGGCTACAGGGTATACTAAAAGGCATATATGACATATCAAGGTGACAGCATTTCCATGGTTACAGGGTATATTTTTTAACTTCAACTCACTTTCGCTTTAAGTTTAAGTTTTTATTTAAAGTCCTTTTTTACAGCTACTTTCAATTTTCCAGTTAATTAAGAAAGGAGTTTTCAAGTTCTTCTCTCCAATTGATGAGCAACAACAAATTGTTAGATTGTCACGTATGCAGACGGGCGCCGAGTCCTTCAGCTGGGCATCCATGGGCGGGGCACATCCTTATTACTCATAGGGAAATTGATCCATATTAGCGCAGTTCTCGGGCGGGTAAATGACTTATGAGTGCTTGAGACATTTAAGCCCTGGACCAGCGGGGGGGGGCGTGTCCTTCGTCCAGCGTGTGACTAAAAGGACATTTTGCCCAAGCAGGTCTCTTATTGGAAAATAAATTGAATTTGCCGCTACATCCTCCCCAAGTCACAACAATGAAAGTCCTGCCACCTTACAAATATATATATATATATACATATATATATATATATTTATGGGCAAAATCAATTTGTCGTACAGATATTTAATTTATAGCTTTTATATTGTATTTCAATCTGTTGATGTTGAGCCAACAATTCAAGTCATAAAATCAACTTACATTTTTTTTTTTATTTTTTTTTATGACACCAGCGCTGAGGGATGTTATCCTTAATATCCTGTTATCCTGGGGCACAGGTTGCGGGGGTTGAATGTGGTCTTGAGAGAGGCATCAAAGCAAATTCTGCATTAGTTACAACTATTTTTTTATAATCATAAAAAGTGTTTTTTTTATGTGCATATATTTTTATTAATTTTACTTAATGCTGCATATATTATATATATATATTTCTTTTATATTTTATTTGCTACAGATTCTGCTATTTAGATCTTATTTTTCTTATATTTTTATTTTCAACAGCTACCCTTTAAAAAAAGCTTCTCTTTATATGCCACACAAATATTACGTATACGCAACGTTTTTAGTTAAAGGCAATTAATGCAATTTTAACTGTTTGCAGGTTTAATTGTTAACGGTTTTGTGAATGTGAACATCTCGACGATCGAGCGACGCTTCGGGCTGCGCTCCCGCCAGACAGGACTCGTCGCCAGCGGCTACGATTTGGCCTCTTTCGTGTGCCTCGTCCCTGTGACTTATTACGGCGGCCGCCGAGGCGCCTCCAAGCCGCGCTTCGTCGCCGTCGGACTGCTGCTGATGGGCCTCGGTTCGCTGATCTTCGCCCTGCCGCATTTCCTCGTCGGCGGCTATCGAGCGACCATCGACGAGGCGAACATCTGCGACCAGGACTCAAATCAAACGGAGACAACGGCAGGTTCTTTGGTTTATCCTGTTTTCTCCCGGCACTAATTGCTGTTGTTCTGTTTTCTTCTACAGGCGTGCCTGGCGCTAGAGGAGCTGGACTCAGCTGGACTATCTGGCGATAGTTTAGCGTGGACCGTTTGGCTGTTCTTTGGGGCTCAGCTTTTGCACGGCGCCGGCGCCTCGCCGCTGTTCACGTTGGGCGTCACCTATCTGGACGAGAATGTCTCCACGAAGATGTCCTCTGTTTACTTGGGTGAGTTCAATGTTTAAACTGTCGCATCGATAAGAGTTCGCACAAAAGTTTTGTCTGCTTTCGCAGAGCAGCTAAACTTGAACTCCTTCTGGGCATATCAAAGGATCTATTAGTTTGTGCCTCACACATGCATATTGGCGATACCCTGTACTAAAGTCAAAGGGGGTATATTGGTTGTTCACATTTGTGCCTTGCAAAATAGAGAGTGTTCTTTTGAAGTCTTATATAAAGCTTCTCTATTCTTTATAAATACGTTAAATCTTTTTAATTATTTTATATTCTTATTTTTTAATCATAGCAATTAATTTCTTAAAAAAATAATTATTTAAATATTTTATATATTTATTTCATATAGACACCTATTTCTTATATGATAAATATTCACAGGTTTTATTTGCTTTGTTTTGTTTTTTTTTTTCATTTATCTTAACAACTTTGCTTTAATCGATAATTATCGATTTCTCTGAAAAATTTGGCTTGAATATTTTTCTTTAGCAAACTCATAATTTTAAATAAATTGAATACACTTTCTTCTTTTTTGTATATAAAATATATATGCCTATATATAAAAATTAAATACTTTTTATTTAAATTTTTAATTTATAAATATGCATTATTTTGAATATTTTTAATACCTTTCATATCTGATTTTTTTATATATACCATATATAAATATTTTTTAGAAATATGTGGAAATAGCTTATTTTAAATTGTAAACTCTGCAGCTTTGGCCTAAAGTTACAGGGTATTTATTAGTCTTGTAAGCCGTGTTGAGCTCTTATTTGTTTTTATTTGCAATATTGGCAAACGACGCCAGCTACAAAGGGAAGTAAATACTATTTACAATTTGCAACCCACCCACCCCTCCCCCTCCCCCTTCTCCTCCTCCTCCTCCCCTCTGAGAGTATCTTGTTGACCCAATTTGAAGGCCCGGTTCGTCGCATTTGTTGCTGATTCAGGCGTTTGGCAGTCGCGCTGGCTGCCAGGACTCGTGTCAGCCAGGACACTAAGCTGAGCACGCAGACAGCGGCGCAATTTATTGCCCCTCAGTTAAGTTTATCGTGCATCGGAATTATCAAAGACGGCCAGAAAACTCTCGTCTGCCTTTATTCATTTTATTTTGCTTCTTTTTTGTTTTTTTTTTGGTTTTTTGGGAAACAATTGAAATTCGTTTTCGTGGATTTTGTCTACAAAATTTTGTTTTATTTTATTTGTTTTCGCCTGGGCCTGCAGCAAAGGATAATGTGCAAACACATTCGCAGCGCGCCCTCCAGTTATTAAATTCGCCCTGCCACATGCCACATGCCACATGCCCCTTGCCACATGCCACATTCCACATGCCACATGCCACTTGCCACTTTGACTTTGTCTTGGGCGCATTGTCATGCAAATTAAGATGCAGCCAAATGATAAAACACGCATCGACTTATTGGCTAAAAGGAGCTGCCACGCACTTTGTGGCAAGTGGCAAGTGGCAAGCGTTTGTGGCACAGCCTGACTAAATAATTGTGCGCTCAGACAGATTGCAAATAAATAATAGTTAAAGTAATTATTTTGCAGCAAATTAAAATTTCAATTTGTTTCTTTATATTTTAGTCGGCATTTAAATTTTTGAATGTTTTCTCTTATTTTTTAATTAAAATAAATCCATTTATGTTTTAGTTTGCTTTTATTTTTTTATTAAATTAATTAATTTAATTTTAATTAAAATAAATCCATTTATATTTTAGTTTGCTTTTATTTTCTTAATAAATTAATTAAATCCATTTATATTTCAATTTGCTTTTGGATTTTGGCATTTTTTAAGTGTATGCTTTTTGTGTTTAAGTTAATATAATTTTTATTTATTTTGAATTTTTTATTTTACTTATATATTTTGAATCCTTTTTTTTAATTTCAAATTAATTGCTATTTTGAAGCGTATTTTTTTATAAGTTTGTCTTTTTTCTATGGGTTAAAAATATTTATTTGGAATGCTGTTTTAGATTTAAATCAAAATTAATTTTTATATATAGATATATTTTTTTGTTTGTGTAACTTTCTTTTAAAGCTGCATTTATTATATATTTAAACTAAAATGTTTTATTTTGAAAGCTCTTATTATTTTAAATTATAATTTTAATTAAATTAAAATATTCAATTTAATATTAAATACTTGCTACTTACTATAAACTAATGCTTAAAACTTAACATATTTTGAAAAGTATCTTAAAATTAATTTTTCATCCATAAATCGAAATGAATTTTTATATATATATATATATTTTTTTTATAATATAACTTTCTTTTAAAGCTGCATTTATTATATATTTAAACTAAAATATTTTAATTTTTAATTCTTTTATTATTTTAAATTAACTTTTTAATTAAATAAAACTATTAAATTTAATATTAAATACTTGCTACTTTACTATAAACTAATGCTTTAAACTTAACATATTTTTATAAGTATCTTTAAATTAATTTGCATCCTTAAATCGAAATGAATTTTTTTTATTTATATATATATTTTTTTTTTGATAATAAAACTTTCTTTTAATGCTGCATTTATTATAAATTTAAACTAAAATGTTTGAGACTAAATCTATTTTAAATAATTTTATAATTTTTAATTCTAATTTATTTTAAATTAAAATAATTAAATAAATATTAAATTTTTTTTTTTAAATACTTGCCATAAACTAATACTTAAAACTTAACATATTTTGAAAAGTATCTTAAAATGAATTTTTCATCCTTAAATCGAAATGAATTTTTTTTATATATATATATTTTTTTTTTTGATAATATAACTTTCTTTTTTTTAATGCTGCACTTATTATAAATTTAAACTAAAATGTTTGAGACTAAATCTATTTTGAATGCTTTTATTATTTTTAATTCTAATTTATTTTAAATTAAAATAATTAAATAAATATTAAATTTTTTTTTTTAAATACTTGCTATAAACTAATACTTAAAACAAAACTTATTTTGAAAAGTATCTCAAACTGATTTAGCTCCCTTCTAATATTCGCAGGTATTTATTACACCATGGCCATAATTGGACCCGCCGTTGGCTACGTTCTGGGCGGGCAACTCCTGCTCATCTACACGGATTTCGTTGCCGTGGACGCCGCTGAGTAAGTGAAGAAGAAGAAGAAGAGGAAGAGGAAGGGCTTCGATAGCGCTTAAGCAGGTGATAAGTTCGCGATGATTGTTATTAATCGCGGCCAGGACTCGACTCCGCCCAGGGGAAGTTGGAGTCCTTCAGCAGTGGCTGATTTGTGGCACGTTGCCCGGCAACGGTAAATGCCACGTGAATATCTCCGGAGACTAATAAAACAACATTTCGTGCTGACAACGTTGCAAACAAGGAACAAGAAACAAGGACGAGGACGAGAACGAGGACGCGGCATTTTCTTTGATTCACATTTATGTTCGCGTGGGGGGCGGCTGAAAAGTGGGGGGCGTGGCAGTGCACGGCTAAACCTCGGCGCTGATTGTCAAGGTGACGCCATAAGTCAACCCACAAAACTTGGAGTGCAAATCTCGTCGCGTTAGTAAATTATGTGAATAAAACAAGGACACATAAAAAACAAAAAAAAAATAACACAAAGGAATCTTGTTTATGTTTCGGCTTATAAATGTTGATTAAGGATATTACAATTTATTTGCATGCCACATAAAAAAAGGGGAAACTTTTAAGAGACTTTAACTGAGTTAGGAGAAATAATAAGATATTTGTAAAAAAACAAAGGCAATAAATATTTTCTTATGATTATTTATTATTTTAATTAAGGAGCTGTTTATTTTTAATATATAAAATATGTTATATATTTGCATTATTTTAGGATAACGTTTCCTTCATAAAACTCACATTCATATTTTTTATAATATAATAAAAAATTAATTAATTAATTAAATTAAAAATTAAATTAATTAAAATTTATTAAAAATTAAAAATTAATTAAATTAAAATTAAATTAATTAAAATATATTAATAATTAATAAAAAAATTAGCTAAATAATAGCTAGATTTTTAGCTTTGAAACTCTGCTTAAATTATAAAAAAAAAATACTTAAAAATACTAAATATATGCATATTTACAAGCATTGTTTTTTAAACTCTTATCTCAGCCTAAATATGTTGTTTTCTGTAATTATTTAAATATGTTTTCATTTTTTTACATTTTCATTTAATTTTTTTAAAGTAAGAATTTAAATATGCAATGTAAAATATTTTATACTTCAACATTTATTTTAATTTTTTAATAATTTGTTTTAAATAACTTTTTCAATCTCTTAAAATATGTCCACAAATATTTTAAATAATTTGTTTTCTGCTCCTCCTTTTATTTAGCTTGAATTTAGCAAAGAAAATATTGTTTTTGTGTACTTTAAAAACAAAATAATAAATATATTTGTTTATAGATTATTTAGTATAAACTTATTTAAATTTAAATAGTATATACTTATTTATATTACTTATTTAAATACCTGCTTCATTCCTCAGCCTCAGTTTGACCAGCGACAGCAAGGTTTGGATTGGCGCCTGGTGGATTGGCTTCGTGTTTGCAGCCCTGGTCTGTGTGCTCATCGCCGTTCCCATCTTCGGCTACCCGAAATCTCTGCCCGGGGCGGAGCAACTGCAGCGGGCAAAAGTCTCCGAGGCGCACACGAAAAGGAAGACGGACTCGGCAGGAGTTGAAGAGGGCAAGGACGAAGAGGAGGAGGAGGAGCAGCAACGTCGTCCTTTGGGCCAGTTGCCACGGGCGGTGCTGGCGCTGCTCCGGAATCCGACGTTCTTCTTTCTGAACCTGGCGGGCGCAACGGAGGGTCTGGTCATAGCGGGATTTGCCGCCTTTCTGCCCAAACAGATCGAGAATCAGTTCGGAATATCGCCGGTCATCTCGGCCCTGGTGATGGGCCTCATAACGGTGCCCGCTGGGGGAGGCGGCACCTTTCTGGGCGGCTATCTGGTGAAGAGGCTGAATCTGGCCTGCGGCGGCATCATCAAGCTGTGTCTGTTGGCCACCGTGTTGGCCACGTTCTTCACCAGCTGCTTTCTGGTCTCCTGCCCCAATGCGCCCTTTGCGGGCGTGACCACGCCCTACGCCCACACAGCGCGAAATCCCGGCCAGGAGCTCATCCTGGACGCTTCGTGCAATGCCAACTGCGGCTGTTCGCGCAGCAACTACGATCCGATCTGCGGCTCCGACGGCGTCATGTACTACAGTCCATGCTATGCGGGCTGCGGCCAGGAGCAGCAGCTGGACACGCTGAGGCACTACAGCAACTGCAGCTGCATCGTCCAGGACTCGGCGGCGACCAACGTCATGTGCGAGTCCCAGTGCCGCAGTCTGGCCTATTTTGTGGCGCTCTGCTTCGTCCTGATGCTGTTCACGTTTCTGGCCACGATGCCAGCGCTCTCAGCCACATTGCGGTAAGTAATCCAACTCCAACTCCTTCTTTGCTGATCCTCATCTTAATTCATTTTACAGCTGCGTTCAGGACGAGCAGCGTTCGTTTGCCTTGGGCCTGCAGTGGATCAAGGTGCGTCTGTTGGGCACAATTCCAGCTCCTTTGATCTTTGGCGCACTCATCGACGAGTCCTGCGTGCTGTGGCATGAATCCTGCGAGGAGCAAGCAGGCGGCGCCTGTTTGGTCTACGACAATTTCTACATTAGTCGGTGAGTCATAAAAATACCCCTTAACAAGCATCCAATATTATCTCTATACCCTGTAATTACAGTTACATGTGGCTGCTGGCCTTGGTTGGCAAACTTTGCTCTGTGCTCTTCTTTTTGGCTGCCTGGTGGTTTTATGTGCCGCCCAGCGAAATTTCAAATGACAAAAAAAAAGAATCGGAAATCTGAGCTCAAAAATAATGCAATAATTGTGGTCAATTAGGCGCTTCACTGCCATTTCTCGATTCTACGAGAACTTTATTTAAGCAGTCCAAAAAAATATTCTAATAATCTATTAATAATTTATACATATTTAATATGCCCAGTTCGGAGCTTTTACAACACACACATTTATTAAACCTTTGGTCTCAATCACACTCATAAGCTCTATTAATGTCTATTCTATAAGTAGGCTTAAGCAACAATTTAATACCACATGTATTTGTAGATTTATAAAATAACCATGATAAAATATTTTGTACGTGCTTTGAAAAAATCAACATTCAAATTCCTTAACAGTTGCCGCCTGCTGTACATTAACAGCGGTCTGTGAGCAACGCGCAACATGAAGTGGGCTGCAAACGCACGATTGCGCTGCACGAAGTTGGCTGCTCATTTTGGCCTGTACAATTATCGCGCTGCCACTTAGTTATGTTTTGATTGTCACGTCGACTGGTAGCACTGCGCTCAGTGTTTTTTAATTTGTTGTTGGTTTTCATACGGTACGGTTGTGTTGCGCGCTGGTTTCACGCCACTCATTTATGCCAACTTGACGCACTTATTTTGCACAGCAAATAAACATGAACTATTAATTCGCGAGAAGGCAAGAAAAATACCAATCGTATGGCTACGAAATTGTGCAGCGTGTAATTTATGAAAAGTGAAATAATAGTAGATTTTGTTTAATGCACACGGCAGCGTTTGTCTATGTATTGGAGTGTGTGTGAGCGTGTGCTTGCATTAGATTGACGGAGTGTGACGCTGTGATAAAAACAAACAAAACTCATGTGCAATTAAAAGGTCAATCACCCAACAGCAACAAACACAATAAGCAACTGTAGTAATTGCAATTATTAATTATTAACAAATGCCAAAAGAGGTAAAAATTCACGGCTAACGGAATCAATTTTAACTCAAAAATCCCCAAAAAGTGATGCAACTGCAAGCCAAACAACAGAAACAACAACAAGAAACATGACATGCATGCGTGTGCTTGTAACTGTTTGCATTTGAGTGTGTGTGTGTGTGTACATTTAGAAAGCAACCATAAAAGGGAGCTGCAAAACAATAACAAAAACAAAGTGCTTTGCATAATATGCAAGAAATGCAGAAATAATAATGAGCAACAAATAAACTATTGCAATCTTATTTGGAATATTTAATCCACTTACCATAACCTGTGCCCACAGTGTCAATGTGTGCGTGCGCCCACATAAGCTAAACACCTATAGACGTGTCTCGTCTTCTTCTTGGTTTCTGTCTTGTCTGGCTTGCCAGTCATATGTTGTTGTTCTCTTCGCACCCCGCGCAGCAACATCAGCAGCAAGACTTGTTTTTGCTTTACAGCTGTACCATACATACATACATACATATAAATATATATTTATGTGCTGTGTGTGTATGTGCACATTACAGGCGCACTTGTTACAGTTTCATTTTGGCTTTTTCTCTGCTCCCCCCCACAGCGCAAAAGGTTTTTTCTTTGTTGTCGCTGGCGTTGCCTTTTCTTGTGTTTCGTTCTTTTCAAGCACCCTGTATTTGTTTGTGTTTTTCTATAATGGGGGGCATAATTGAGCTGTCGGTGTTCATCTGTGCGAAATCATCGATTTTAGAGACTAAAATAGATTTATATACGTATAGAAATATGTTTGTAAATGGCTGATGCATACTTTAAAGTTATACGACTCCCCATTGTATAGTCGATTACCTAAAACTAATTTCTGTTTCTTTTTTTTTATCGTGTTTCTTGCCTCTTTAAAAACAAAGAAACTCAAGAAATAGTTTTTGATTCGTTTTAATGTTCTTAACCAAAGCCTTATCATTAGCTCTGGGTAATTAACGATACGATACGATAACATTATTTCTCTGATCTTGTTCTTGAATACCATTTGGATATAGTTAAGTCCAAAAACTCGAATACTTTTTCTTAACACCTTATTGGACAACGTTTTAACTTGATTTGCGTATAGAATTACATTTGCCACATTAGATCGATTTTTCAAGGTGTTTTCTTGGTTTTTTTTTTTCTTCAGTTGCGAATTGATTTGATTTTTGCATAATTGTTCTTCGTTAGACCGAATCGACCAATTTAATAAGTTAGTGTACGCTAAGTGCTTTGGCCGTGACTAAATAAATTTACATAAATATGAACTGATGAAATACATTCACATATATGAGTGTGTGTGTGCGTGTGTGTGTGTGTACGTACCCAAGTACCCTTTTATCAGCACCTGCAAGTATGTGCTAAAAACGCCTCATAATAGCAAATGTTCACAATCCAGCAATTGTGGGTTTTAGAAGAGTATTTGGTAAAGTTTTAATTTTCTAAAATATCTAGCCTGTACTGAAAAGTATTTTAAATGTCATCTAAAAAATACAATTTCCTACAATATATAATATTAACAATAATACTGGTTTAATTCATTTTACAGAATAATAGACAAATATGTACAATTTCATGAAATTTTTGAAAGCTAGCTTAATCCAAATTTAATTCCCTTTTTGTTAAATGTGGCCTCCACTTTCACTGTTGAAAGTCCAAAAACGTTTTTGTTTCCTTTTTATCCATAATTTTTTTTATTCGTTTGTCACCCATGGCATTCCATTTTAAGATTGTGATTCTTATATGGAATTCAACGGATTTTAAGCGTGTTTTTATTTCTTACTTATGCGCGCAATCGAAAAATGATTTTCACTTTTAAAAACTCAAGTAAATATATGCATAGACTCAAAAGTTGTGTTAAACAAATTTTAGTTCACTTAAATTTCATGTTTTTTTAAATCCAATTGTTTTTGTTTTTATGTAAATGCACTTTTGGAGACCACTTTTTTATCATGAACTTTTAAGTTGTGAAATAGTTTTCCAACCACATACATACATTTACATTGGGTTTATCTGGCATCGACAGACGTTCGAGGGCTCTCAATGATTTCATATTTCTTCGCAACTTATCCACTTTCGTTTCGTAACGAGTTCTTGAGTTTGGTCATGGCAAAAGTTGGCGAATTTCTTGTTTGCCTTTTGTTTGTGTTTGTGTTTTTGTTTTTGTTGTTGTTGTTTATGGCGAGCTGTTGCCGATGTCGTTTGACAAACTGCAATCAGATCAGGCGACAAAGAGCAAAACGGGTTTAACACTCGAATACACTGAGAAACATATACTTGTTCTTTAAGCAGCAGCAGCTGAGTCATCGCTTTGCTTAGCCAGGCTCAAATAAATTAATTAATCAAATTATCGCTATGCGAAAACGTGACCAAGGCGTTCAATATATATTTTTGGAAGATATGTACACAAGTTTTTAGCTACATTTCTATCCAATTATTTCAATAAATAAAGCTTGTCCCTAAATAGAGCAGCAATCAAGTACGATTTCAACAAGTTCTTGAAAAGTAAGGTGATTTTTTATAATCCATATATGTATATAACTACTTTTTTAGTCAATTTACTCGACAGTCTTTTTCTTGATTTAATTTATTTAACTAGCTGTTATTATGCAGCTTTGTTTGGTGTTAGGTGTCGTTTTTACTGAAGACTACCTAAGTTTTCCATCAAATTTCCACCTGTTAAAGTAACTGTATATTTTGCAATAATTACAAATGTGGTTTTTTTAATTATACTTTAAAGCTCTGCAGGTTTTTTTCTTGGATAGGTTTTTAATCCATCGCATGTACAGGTGCTTTTAAAAAAAATATTGCACATATGTACGTATTGTTTTACCTTGCTCGGTTAAGCTTTATAAAGTATATATGAAAAATAACAGAGATGTTTTGTGCTTACGCTTGCATAAATATTGTTGTATGTATTTGAGTTTATTTTAAAGTGTGGCCCAAAATTCGAGCAGCTGTTCCCATTTCATGCGCTTGGCTGCTTCGCGATGCAGCCCTGCCCCCAACGCGGCCTCCATCTTGGAGCTGCTCTCTCGCTTCTTTCCTTTTCTTTTGGTGTTCCAGTTCTCCACGTGTTGGGCTCAGCTCGCAATTAGCCGTCGGCGGCGGACCTGTTGGCTTAGCTTGCCGAAAAAATAACAGAAAAACAACAACTTCGCTCGCAAAAAGCAACATAATCAAATAAAAAAAAGTCACAGATCTAACGGTGTTTGTATATATTTCATATGGTGCGATTGAAACCGGTTCCGTTTCGTTCGTCGGCTCGTTCGTTCGCTCATTTGGCTCGTTCATTCGTTCGCTCGAGATGCTCATTGAAGCGAGTCTCTCTCAGCCAAAAAGAGACTGCGTGTTTGTGTGTGTATGTGTGTGTGTGTGCCATTCAGTTTGCGGTATCCATTTGGCACGATCAAAACAATTCTTTTTTATATATCAACATTATATCTACACATTTCTACGTCCAAATATCATTCAAAAGAAATGCAATAAATTAAAATCCACAAAAAATCTTTCAGATATAATAAATAAACAAAATATTGTATTTTTTCTGTTCGCAATATAGCAAAAAAAAACTTTTCGTTTAATACACAAAAATCTGTTTACAAACATAAAAAATATGCTGAAATTGCAACAATTGGAAAAAACACACACTTAAAAAGAAAAGCAGCATCTGAAAAATTAGGTGCAAATTGTGCAGCTGTCAGCAAATCGTCCAAGGATATTCATCTATATATACACATAGGAAAAATATGGCGTAAAAGGTGAGTGCAAAAAAACCCACTATTAATTATTCTAAAATTAGATGCTACAATATATATAAGTTTTAGTTTATGTTTTTTGCAAAGCTAAGAGGTTGGGAATTTTCCATATTCTTCATCGGATGGGAATTTTGCATTAACAATTGTTTTGGGGTTTCGAATCTTGGTTGGCAACACGTTTCTTTTGGTTTGGAATCGATATAACTTAAAACAAAGCATTTCATTGAAAGACAAAATTCTGTTGAAAATTAAATCCACATTTTTAAGGAATGAAATTATCTTAAACATCTATTTAAAATTATATAAAAAAAGGTTTTTGAAACAAAAATGTTTTCCTACAAATTTGATTTATATAAAATGTTCTCTATTTGAATTGAATTATATCAAAAATGTACAATCAGATTTATGATTATTTCAAGCAACAGCTTGGGATCTACACTTATCTTATGTTATATATTTTTATTATATTGCTTGCCTTAAAAAATAAATAATACTTGAGCTACTTTTTGCTATCAAAGTCATTTCTGCCACATGCCCCTGAAAGTTTATAAAAATGTCAACAACAAGTTTCGCAAGCTGCGTAAACTTTTAAGTCGAAACCATTTGGGAAATTGCCGCATTAGCATTTGAATAGTTTGATTTCATATGGGGATATTACGTGATTTGTTTTCGACCCAATTTTAAATCGAGAAGAAATCAAAATTTGAAACAATAGACTGGGGACATCGTCTAGTATATCAATCAAAGCCAAAGTCTTGTAAGCCAAAACTTGGGCCAAATAATTTGATTGAACACGAAACATTCACACAGACACTCAAACACACACACAAACACACACACACACACATTACAAAACTAGCAAAATGTTTGACTGATTTTTGTTGTTGCTGTTGCCGCCCGCCTGGAAAATGTATGTGAAAAATCGATTAAGAGAACGTAATGGAAAAACTTCAGGCTACCGAAAAATGAAAACAACAACAACAACAGCAAATTGTTTGTTTCAGCCCACAGAATTTCCGCTGTCAGAACCTTCAATCAAATTGCGACAGGCTACGGTTACATCAACGGTTTAAGCCAACTTGAACGTAAAGCCAACATTTATTCTCGAACAACGTTTGGCTTTTATTTAATGCCTTTTTTTCTCTGTGTGTGCTTTCAGACGCACCTTCGTCTGTTTTTTCTTTTAGGCCTATTACACTCAGCCCTCCATAACAATTAAGTTATATAAAATACGTTTGCGTATTTGTGTTTGTGTGTTAAATATAATTGTAATCATCGAATGAGTTTTTGCTTTTGTCTAATTACCACTAAAAGCGCACAATAAATGTTTGGAAAATTGTGAAACATGCGAGGAAATGTATTTGTAAACTGAAGAAAATGAAAATGTTTTAACTCTTAATTATAAAAACAGTTTCAGTTTATGTAATAACATGAAAGCTTTGATTTTCTATGGATAATTTGAAAAATTTCATATGGATTTTTATAACCATGCAATTAAAACTTTCTTTCAGCTAATTTATACTTTATTTAAAAATCTGATAGATTGTTATATATATATAGAGAAATAACCCAAGCTAATTAGAATCATCTTTTCATGTTATATTAGAGCATATCCCTAATATTCAAAGCTAAAAACTCTTCAAGCTCAATTTAAGCCTCGCCACTTTTTATGATTATTTAATTTAACGCTCTGCTTAACCATAAAAAGCTAAAAACAATATTAAGTGCATAAACAAAAGCGAAGAATTTCATAGAAACACAAAATAAAAAAAACTATTTTTTTTTTTCATTTTTAAACACAAACACTTTAAGTTGCTTTTGCTTTCGGCCCCTTGCCTTAATTTTCCATTTCAACAGCTATTAAAGCCAAATAAAAATAACGAGAAGCGTACTTAAATTTTAAGTTTACAAACTGCATTAATGTGATTTTGAAGTATACATGGAAAAAATAGACAATTTGAATATCCCACAAACATAAATAGAACTTAATGCTTAACCAATTGGTTAGGGTATGAAAGAGTTGCGTGATTTTATGAAGACTTTTGCAACAAACACAAACCAAATAATCAAATTTCATTTTTATGTCTCCTGTTTTCGTTTCTCATTCTCAGCGAATGGAGAAAGCAGACGACGTTGACTAATAAACAAAACAAAAAGCACGATTTTTTAACCAACAAATATTTATATGTGTGCATATATTTAAATAATTTGTAGAACTTCGAAAAAGATACTCAACTGTTAAATACTGTGTGATTTTTATAAATATAAGAAATTTGTAATTAATATTAAGTATGTGTTAATTTTTTTTATGTTAATAATTCCCTTTCCAGAACTTGCATATTTGAAGATTTTATTTTTATTTATATTTTATATATTTGTTAAGTACAAAAAAAACTATTAACTGAAGGCTGTCAACTTGAGTAACACCTTTTAATAATAGAACATTTTCCAGACCCTTTTTGTCTATTTAACAATAGCACCTTTGATTTAATCTTCACACTAAGCTGTGAAGTAAATACATACATACATATATATATATATATATATATGCATTTATTGCGAACACACAATTGAATACATTTATTTGTATATAAACTTATGAAACACACAATTTTTTTCTGAAAGCTTCAATTGTTTATTAAATTAAAATTTTACTTCCACCAAATTTTAATTTATTTCTTGTCCAAATTTCTTCTGATCGTAAACACCTTCCATGTTCTTGTTTTGTCTGCAGTGCAGGGTATAATAATAATATAACATTAATAATCATAATCAATTTGTGTAAGTTCACAAAAGCAACAACAACAATTTAACATTTGAATCTATTTTTTTGTGTCGACTGCGAGTTAAACAAATTTAGGGCGCAACTATTCACCTATTTATTTAATTTGTTGCTATTATTATTTGTTGTTGTTGTTATGCCAGAGTACAGCTCAAATTTGTGTGATTTTTGTTACTTTTGTCGCATGTTTGAAAACTTTAACAAAACATTTTTTAGGTCATTCCGATGTGGTTTTTTTGTTGTTGTTGTTTTGTTATTGTTTCAAATGCAATATGTGTTGTGTGTATCTGAAAATGATTTGCAAAAATTATTACATGGTTCGCGCAATTAAAACGTATTTTTTAGCTTTTGTTTTGGGAAAAACCCTGCCGGAAGTGGGCCGATAATGAATGCCAGATAACGAATACACAGAGTTCGGAATTACCGCAAATAAAACAACTCTAAAAACTAACAGATATTTATCATTAGAAAATTGTCCTATTTATTAGTGAGAAATTTAAAATTTGTTGATAATTTATTACTTTCAACGGAAATATTGCTTTAAGCAATTTACCTCGCTGTCCTCGCATATTTATCTATTTAAATTTTAGTTTACAAATATAGATAAACAATGTTTAACACATTTGCATTTAGCTTGAACTCTTAAACTACTTGACTAAAAATTACATTTTCCGAGTCTTGCATTCTATTGAAAATGCTTTCATGTTATTTGTTGTTATTTCTGTGCTTTTCCTCGGATCGCTGCATTTGTATCTGTTTAGATGTTGTTGTTCTAGCTAATCCAATGAAGCGCGATTATTTCAGTCAATAGACAAGAATAGAATGAAAATGGAAAATACTTAAATAGCCCCTTGAGTTGAACAAACAAGAAAGTTCAGATAATGTTGGGCATTACAATTGTTTGGTCTATCTTTATAATCAGCTCAGTTTCTATCTGTTTGTTTGCTTTGGTAAATATACAATTCTTATAACGACGAGCATTCATAAAGCAATAAGATCAACTGCAGTAGCGCACAGCAGCAGTTTCAGCCTGTCGTATACCCTGTAAAATAAAGATTATGGGGGGTTTTTATAAGTGTTAGGCAAAATACTTTTGGCATTTCTATTAAACATTTTTTATCTTATGTGTAAATAAAATAGCATTTTAGTCGAATTTTATTTGTGAATTGTGCAAATTAAATGAAAATCCATCTTAAGTTAACCATATGGCTTAAAACTTTCAACTATAAATAGACTAATCAATTCGGGGCATGCATATTCCCTTTCTCTCAGCTGTGGCATATTCAGCTGTTGGCTCTTTTTCTTGTTGTTGTTGTTTTTTTGCTTAATGGTATGTTTATTTATAATCTGAATTTAGCCCCCGTGCGCCGTGTTTTTAACCTCCTACGACAAATGTTTGTCTGTTGCTGTGCCACGTCTATATCCAAGTGTGTGTGTGTGTGTTTAAGCTGAAAGTTATTTTCGTAGTGGTATCCCGCAGTCCACACACACACACACACACAACACGTGCCTAAACACACACACATTTTTACAGTGTCATCATTTTTGCTGGTTTCTCTTTGAAAACTTTTAGTGCTAATCTAATTATGTATTTTGCATTTAAAACAATGCATATTTTATAAACAAAAGGAGAGCACGTTTGTTTAGATTTCTATCATAATTGACGCACATTTTGACAATGTTTGTCCAGCTGATGATTATAAAGTCCAAATTGCCTAGATTAAGTTTGACAAACACAAAAAAAAAACATTCTCTTTAAACAACGCATAATAATTCCCAACTTCTGTGCCGTGCACCCATTGATATAAAGCAAAAGGGTATATAGGAATTTTGTGAAAATTTTTATTATTATTTATTTATTTATCGATAATTATCTATTTATAGGCAAACTTTCTTTAGCATATATTTGGTAAAAATTCGGTATATAGGGTATCTCGTAGTCGTATGCATGTTTTTCCTGTTTGTTCCCTTGAAGAAAACCCTCTCTTGTGACGTCAAAGTGCAGGCCCTGGTATCAATATGTATATTTTTGTGATAGGGTAAACGAATGTGCGCATTCAGCTTACGACTTATAAAGAAACTGTGGGTTGTATGCACATTGATTTGCAGTTTGACGTCACACAATCTGTCAGCTCTGTTTGCCTGTCTAAAAAAACACAAACGCAAACTTTATCTGCGTTTGAGCTGTTTACGTAGGTGGCCAAAAGTGTCTAAGCCTTAAGTAAATATCCCAAAAGTATGCAATTAGAAAAAAATGTAAACCTTTTAAAATGATGCTCCTAATGTATTTGTATTTAGTTTTACAATTTAAATTTAAATTGTTACCAAAAAAGTTGTTAAATATACTTAAAAAATAAGTAAAATAGAAAAATATAAATTGACTGTTCATTTTTAAATTGTAGCTATAAAGAGTTAGTTTATACAAATATATATTTTATTTTATATAAAAGCATAATATATAATTTCTTTGTTTCATTTTATAAAAGTAAGTTTTGTATATGCAAATCGGAAGTATAAATATTGTACATATAGAGAATAAGTATATTTAATTAAAAAAAAAATAACTGAAAGAAAAAGAATATGAATTTTAATCGGACGAAAGTCTAACTAATTACCATGCAAAATGTGTATATGCAGCTTCTGTGCATACATATATGAATATATATATATATATTTATCAGTAAGATCTTTGCTATATGTCACGTCCTTCCATGGGTTATTCCACAAGTCTGACTATCGACGCCGATTCGAATCACGCACACTCGAATCCCATTCTTCAGTCTGGTTCTTCTTTGTCTGCGGGCGTACATTGAACCTGAAAACTGAAACTCAAATCAAATAAAGTCTGATGTAATTAAATGCCAAATGTGATAATCTAAGATTGTTTAAATATATATATATGTATGTACTTATAAGAACTTTCAAGTGAAGTAAACAGGGCAAGTTCCGCATGTCAACTTTGTTCTTAAATGCTGTTGTGTTCATGTGGCTTTTGGCTTAAATGGTAAAGGTCATTAATGTGCAAAAACAAAAGCAAAAATGGAAAAACAAAAATCTTTTCAAAGCCACTTCAAAGCGCCAAATAAAGAAACTTGTTTGAGCAGCCAACTCGTAAATTGTCCAGCAGGTTGGCGCTTTCAATGGGGCATGTGTCATACTTTTAACTTTTTGTTTTCGTTTTTTTTTTTTTATTTATTTCACTTTGTAATTCACTTTTTGTTTCTCTGCTGTTTAATTGCCTGCTTGCTTCATTCATTTTTAGCGCTCACACATCTTTAGAATCCTAATGGATATATATATACATACATACATTTAAGTAATCATCAAAAGCAACTGATTCTGATAAATGTAGTGAATTTTTATTTTGCTTTAAAATGCATTCGCTGTTGTTCCTTACACATAAATCTACAGCTTTGTGTACACCATATGTTTATATATGTATATCTATAAGTTTGTACAAACAGGAAGCTAATTTGCAAAACTTGTTTTTTTTTTCGCTGTTGTTTCGCTTGCTTTTTATGTTAGTAGTAAACAATTCAAAGATACAAACTATAGACTTTCACAAAAATATAAGTTAGAGCATCGTTCCTTTTTTGTTTATATGTTAAAAACATATTTTGCAGTTGTTTCTTGATGAATTCTAGCTTATTTATTATTACAGGGTTGTAAGGAAAAAAAATCACAGAAATATAATGTATCCCTGGGGTTAATGAACCGAACCACTGTTCATAATCGGAACCAAAGTCGTTCTTTTGCAGTCACGTTAAACTTTTCAGCTCAGTTTGAAAGCCCAACAATTTAAAGTTTTTGTTTTTTTTTTAGTGTAAAAAATGTGTAAGATACACACACAATATTTTTGAGATACATCTCAGCTGATAATAGTGGCAAATGATAATTGCAGGCACTCGAATATTCCATTTGCCAATTGATAAGAGCCTCAGAATTGTGCTGATAATTATGCACATTGAGACATCAGCTGTTTTCCTCTATCTTTTTTCTTTAGATGACTTTTCTAAGGTCTTCGGAAATTGTTTCTTTGTTGCGGGCTGGCCAAAGTCTTCTTCTTGCTAGACATTTGCGCAAATAGAAAAACTGTTGCTCAACTGTGGAAGCAATTACGAAAATATATATATTGCATAAACAAGCTGATAACACTGCGGACATTTTCAAAACTAAACAATTAGAATTATAGCGTCGCATCGTGAACAACTCCAAACAGATATATATTCTGTATATATATATATTTGTATATATATATAAGCCCTGCTCATGTAATGCTGCACGGCCTCGAGCGTTTTCATTTGACATTGATTTAATTTTGATAATCTCACTCGCAAGTTTTTTTTTTAGTTTTAATTATTCTTTTTTTTTTCTAAACCACAAGCGACTCAACTTGCAGCTATCTACAAAGCTCACACAACTATCACAAAACTTTGTACACAATTATGTTGAGTAATTTACAATTTACGGCCCGAATGTGTGCGCTAAATAAACAGAAAACAGACATGATCTTATATACTTTGACAGAGGGCATAGTTACTTCGACATATGACATGACAAAATACAGTTATTTATAAAGTAACTTTTGCAACATTTCTGACAAAATTTAATTAACAATTCAGAACTTAGACAAGTTTAAAGCCATCACATTATTTATAATAAAATAGTATTCAGTCTCTAAGGGTATTTAAAATTCGTTCTACCAACAATTAAGTCTTACATTTTTGAGATATTTTCCCAACATCTTTTCTGCTAACAAAAATCGCTTTAATTTACTTAGCAAATATTACCTAATATATTGCATTTATATAACGTTTCAGTATTGTCTGTATTAAATAAGAATTCAAGCAACATATTCTGAGATAAGAATAATTGTCAGATTAAAAAGTTGCTTGACTTTTCGACCTATATTTGAGTTATCAAAAAAAAAAAATGCATGGACTGAATTTTGTTTATATATATATAAATAATGCGCATTTCAAATGTGGTTAATTCAAATGTGTTAATTGGTTTTTTTTCAGTTATTAATCTTTGCTAAGCTCAGATTTAAGTTAAGCTGAAATTAAATTGAATTTGTTTCAATTCAGTTTACTTAAATTAGGCAAATTTCCTGTGTGAAATCTGAGGATTTTTTTTTTTTGACCACAACAAAAAGTATTATAATTATGTTTTCCCAAGAAAATTATACAAAATGAGCAAGTTTGGCAATAATTAAAGTTAGCCAAATGCGAGTTTCGTTGCCTGCTTTAAAGCTTAACTCTTTTTTTTTTGTTTTTTGTGTTGTCTCGTGTTGCCACAAAACGAAAAGCGACCCATTTGTGGCAATTGAGACATTGCAACAGCAAATAAAATAAAATAAAGCTACAAGTGGGGCTTCCATATTACTAACTGGCTTTTGCCACCCACCCAAATGACTCGTGGAGCACAACGTTGTGAATGTATTGGATTACAGCTGGCAAGGGAGTAACTAATCCTCTTAACCAGTCCGTCAACTCATGCCACAATGCACAGTTCACAATTGGCAATTGTTTAATTTCAATTGTGCAAAAATTCACATGTCACTTTGAATGAGCTGCGTGTGGCACATTCGCCTCGCCTCGCCTCGCCTTTTGTTGTAATTATTGCTCAAGATCTTTGCGCATCTGCCTCTGGAATCTTCTTGCTGCCTGCCACCTGAGTCACATTTGACTCGGGGCGAGTTGAATGGACTTCGAGGGCAGCTTTGTCTCTTTGTTGGCTCTGGTTTATTCTTTCTCAAGCTTTGGCCTCGATTATTTTTGCCAAAAGTACGGTTAGCTGGAGCACCGTTAATCACGAGTTTGAAACGATCTTTTTTTTTTTTTTTTTGCATATTGACAATAAGTTTGTGGCTTAAATGCGTTTCCGTCTCTCTTTCTCTCGCTGTGTCTTGGCCAAGTGACCATCGAGTGGGTGTGTTTCTGCAACCGGTTTTTCTTTGTTGGCCATTGGTAATGGTACTCGTTTGGGCCAGCTTTGAAGGCCATTTCGCTGACAGAGCGTCACATCTAATTGGATTATGTGTGTCACATAAATGTTATGCAAAACTTAAAAAACACAACAACAATTATTGGCAATTGAATGCAATAAGAGTTTGTGACTTGCACTCAATTAACAATTAACTGGCGACCTCTGTCTCATAAATGCATTAACGAATCTTAATGCACTCAGAATTTAATAATTAACAAATGTGGAAGCAATATTTAAATAAATGTTGACTTGAACTTTTGCATGTTTCATTATAAACATTAAGTTAACATAGGAAATTAAGATTATTGCATAAACAATTTTAAGATAGGATTAAGATCTGATAGTAAACATAAATTTTATTTAATTCAAGCATTTTTTAGTTTAAGAAACTGTCTGTTTAAATGTAAAATAGTCTTTTAGCTTTAAAGATATCATAATCATTTAACTTTAAAATCCGAATCAAAGTATTATATTATATAGTTACCATAGAAAGAATTGGCTAAAAACTGAGTTTTTTTAAAATAGATTTTAGCTTTTTTATTTAAAAAAAAAAACATTTAACTAAGGCATTCATTGATAATTTACATAAATATTAAATGCAATTTCTCAACTCTTCTTTAACATTTTACACTCGTTGTAAAAACTTGTACACATTTACAGTTAAATACTTCACTTTCCCGTTCCTTTTGCACATGCAACTAAAACAAGCTTACCTTACGCAGGTTACGTAATAACTACCGCAATAATTACAGTTTCATAATCATGAAAAACCCATCGGCTTTTCAGCTGATCACTCCCAGGTCCCAGGGCAAAAAAACAAAAACAAAACTTAATGTTAAACATTATCTTTAATTGCCAAAAAAAAAAAGTCAACTCGATCTTGAGGTTAATTTCTGGAAGTTGGAACTTTTGTACTTTCACCGCGTACAAAGTCAAGAATGTCGACAGACTTTTAATAAACAGAGCACTTTGAAGTACTTAAAATTGTTTTAATAATATTTTATGTAAAGTTTATTTTCACTAGAATTAATTGTAATTTTATTTTGCAATAGCAAATGTTTTATTTATTATCATTTTAATTGGAAATCGCAGTACTGAGAAATTCAATCTTTAAAGTGGCTTTCACATGTTTAAACACAGAATGAGTTTTCATTATTGACATTTGTCAATTGAAAAAAAACTTACTTAATTACAAGTTGTATTTATATATATAAAAAGTTACTTCATGGTCAGTTTTTGTATGCGGCTTTAAAGATAGAGTATTTCATGGTTCTTTATTCCTTCATGGCCAGCTTTTTATTTAACCTCTTTTTTGTTAGCGTTTGCAATGAAGAAGATATTCAATTATAATCCATCAATATTGATGGATTTAATTCATTTTCATTTTTCCACTTCACCATTTGGGACATGGACTAAGCCAGGGCTGGCAAAAAAAAAAAGAAAAAAAATTTATATATATAGAAAATTGAATTGGCCTTCTGCCAAAAATGCAAAAGAAGAAGAATCTACAAAATTTTGTCATTTTGGATGCGCAGATGCGACAAAAGCGGCAACTTTTGCTGTGACACGAAAAAAAATGGAAAACATGAAAGCAATAAGCCAAAGCTTTTGTGGGTCAACACGAATAGTCGAGTAGAATATATATATGTATATATATATATAGAGAGGGGGAAAGCATGTGCATTAAGAGCCCCACATAATTGGTTCGGTTAACTGTGGGCAGCGTCTAACGGAATGCAGCCAGGAATCATATTAGCCGGGCGTTTGCCTCCGCAAATGGGTCAGATTGGAAGCCGTAAATTACGGCGATGAACTCTAGACCAACCCCAACCCCCCCCCCCCCCTTCCCCACTCCCCTTCCAGGCCCGCCAAGGCAAATCTTCAATTAGCCAGCGCAGTTCATGCAATTTACATGAGCGTGTGAAGGAAGTAGGGGCGAGGGTGGGGGCGGGGGCGGGGGCGGGGCAGGGTATCCTCCTACACCCTTTCTCAACAGCAGGTGGAACGTTGGCCAGTTGCTGATTTTCATATTTGCTTTGTCGGCGTTGCCAATCGATAACTCTTTGCACTGACCAGAGAATGGCACACATATAGTTATATATATATATATATATAAAGTTATATATATATAAACTTTATATGCATACATGGGCTTAGTGAGTGTGGGCGTGTTCAAGTGCTTTTGCTGCTTTAGTTATTGTACACTGGGCGAAAAAACTTAACTTCAGTTCTAGCTGAAAAACAGTCTATTAATAAATCATATTTTGAGACTTAAAGAAAGTCAAAGCTGAATAAAAATATATTCAAGTATTTTATTAAATTCTTAAATATAAATATATTTTTTCTTAATTTTTTTTAATTAATTTTTTTCTTTTTTTTTAATTAATATTATTATATTAATAGCTTAAATAAATAAAAAAAGAAATGAAAAAAAAATTGATTAATTATATAAAAATATATAAAAATACCTTTAATTGAGAAACTGCCTCTGAAATATATTAATAGAAAATTGAACAGTTTATCTGCTGAAATCTTTAACGAATTTATATATAAAATGTTGCTAAACAAAAATAAAGTTCTTGAAGCTAATTTGTCCTTGGGCCAAACTAAGATGTTTCGACCTTGACTGCAAATGGCTGTAAACAGAAATCTTGAGTCATTTCGCTGAGTGTAGTTGCCGCTTGTGTTGCTCTTTGCTGTGCCGCATATTAATGAAAGGGAAACCAGCAGCTGACGTCTGACGAGACTCGTTGCTGCGTCTTTTGTTGCCAATCGCCATCGCAATTCCAATTCCAATTCCAAGCTGCAAGCTGTGCACTCGTCCTTTTCCGAAGTTCCTCCCAGTCCGTGTGTGTGTTTATTTTTAATCTGCAACGGCACCGAGCCCCATTCGTGCCACGAGCCCGGGACGAGTGTGGCAAGTGGTGACTGGCAGGCGCCTTCCGTAATTATTGTGCACCAGCTCTCATGGCCACTTGTCGTGGAGACTGACTGACGGACGGACGGACGGACGGACGGACTGACTGCCTGCCACAAGGATTTAAGGCACAATTAGTCGCGCAATAGAAACCAACACCCTTCAGGCGACACCCGGAAGTCAATTCGCAGCCCAGCCAAGTGTTTGTATTCTGCTCTTTAACCAGAAAAGAAAATGCGTTTCCATCATTCTTATAAACTCATTGACTTTTCTCTCTGTGCAGATTCTTAAAGTCTTTTCAGTTCTCTACTTAATATTAATTCAGTTTCTTGAAGTCTTCCCGGCTCACTTTATTTGCACTTCATTAAGTTAACCTTTAATATAAGAAGTTTTAACTTGATTTCTATATTTGAGAATATGTCACTGTAATATTTAAATAATCTTAATACATGGGATTTAAGTAAATGACATCATATTCAATTTTTATAATTATACTTCACTGTAAAGTCACACAATTATACAGTCATATATATTCTATTGTTATCTATGAATTGATGACATTACACACTCTAAAATTTCTCATATAAGATAAATATTGTGCTTGCAAAAAATATAACACATAAAGTTAGAAAGCTTAAGATATTTATAATTTTTTATATAAAAGCAAGCTTTAAAAAAGACTTTAGTTTAAGCAACTAAATGCTTTTCATATTGCTTTGTTTTATTTTAAATTATTATTATTATTAAAAATGCAATTGAAATTTTGCCTCTTCTTTGTTACTTACAGCACACAATGCCAGCAAAAGCCTTAGCACAGTTAGCACAATAATAGAAAGGGGAAAAGAGAAAAGGACGAGAACTGATTGAATGGTCGTGGACATAAATGCAACACAATGTCAGCCCAGAGATCCGGTCCACAGCATATGCACACAGAACAGTACACGAATCCCTCCTTCGAGCAGGAGTTCAATCCGACAGCAAGCACCAGCAAAAGCACCGCTGGCACGGTGACAGGCTCTGGCCAGGATACGGCGACATCCTTGGGCATTGTCAACGGCACCGGTTCAATAGCAGTTTCAGGTTCAGGTTCGGGTTCAGGTTCAGGTGTTTGCATGAACGATGCCGAGGCAGGCGCGACACATCGCAAAGGTCACAGGTGAGCAGAAGAATGTGCAAGAGTCGAGTCCCAATCCAACCCCAACCCCAACCCCGACCCGTCATTAGACACCTTCTATTGACACCCAGCAATCCACAAAGTTTGCTTTGAATATTTGTGTAATTAACCCACGGGGACAACTTGAATAGCCAAAAGAAATTGCCCGCCTTCAATAATTCATTCATTAGGCATAAACACAATCGATTCAACTCGATTCAACTCGACTCGACTCGACCAAATATATTGAAATATTGATAGATTCTGCTGCACAACAAGTCAGGGCCAGGCCAAAATACAGAGGCACGTCACAGGCCTGCCTTTTGGCCAATTGGCTGCCACATTGGCTGGCTGGCAAGTTGTTCTGAGCCTTTTGTTTGGCACTGGCATTGAATCGCGTATTGTGCATAAGTGAGTTCGTCCTCGGCCATCAACAAGAGCTAAGTTCGAGGACTCAATAGACTTATAAACACATATGTATATACACATACATATAGCACTCAGTGTTAACAATGTTTTTTTTATTTTTATTTCGAGTGTTTATGTTTTGTTGTGTTTGAAAAGTCAAATGTATTTTTGCACGTTTTATTTGTTTTTATTGTACATCTAAATTAAAGTTTATGTGTGTAAACAATTTTGAACTTGTAAAAACAGCAATTTGATTCCTTGTCGTATTCTTTCTATAGACAGCTGACAAACCAGACCAAGGTACAACGACAAAACAGAACTTGAATGAATATAAACAGCAGATATATATATATATACATATCCTTGATCCTTGAGCGAATAAACTTCTTAAACATTGCTTAGTTACCTGCTCGTAAGAACGTCAAATTTCAAATAAGCTGGAAGAAAAAAAAAGCAACAAAAGAATTAAACTCTATGATAGTTTTAAGCTCATACTAAAATCACAAATCACACTGTTCCAGGAGCTGATGGTTTTTTGTTTTGTTTTGGTCCACTTGCAGGCGACAGGAATCCATGTACCAGATGACGGGCCTCTATTCGGAAACGAACAGCGGCGACGAGAGCAGCATCGATGCCACCCAGGAGCCACCCACAACAACAGCAACGACTGTCCTGGACAATGTTGTCCTCAAGTGCCACAGTCGTCAGCCATCTGCGGCGGCGGCGGCTGCTGCCAACAAATGCGGCAGTGGAGATCATGCCCGGGACGAGGATGAGGACGAGGAACAGTTCCATTCGCGGGATTGCGGCATTTTGAATTGCCGGCCGTACAGCATTCAAAGATTCGCCCGGATCAAGATCTTTGTGCTGCTGCTGTCGCTGCTGGTGATGATGCAGCAGGCGCTGAGCTCCGGCTACATTAACTCGGTGATAACGACAATCGAGAAACGCTTCGAGATACCCTCCAGCTATTCGGGCCTGATCGCCTCCAGCTACGAGATCGGCAACGTCATCACGGTGATCTTTGTCAGCTACTTGGGCAGTCGTCGCCATATACCCGTCTGGATTGGCATTGGCGCCGTGATCATGGGCATTGGTTCGCTGGTGTTTATGGTGCCGCATTTTACGGGCGAACCCAATCCGGGCATTGCGATCATGAACAAGACCAGCGACAACATTTGCCGCAGCGCTTTGGTGCGTGACCAGGACATGGATTTGGGTCGACTCTCTAGCGGCCTCTCCAATCAGCCGCTGGCGCCGCACACGCTGCGCGAAGACAACTGCTTGGAGGGCAAGGCCTCGACGACGGGACCCGTGCTGCTCTTTGTGCTCGCCCAGCTGCTGCTCGGCTGCGGCGGCAGTCCACTGTTCACCCTGGGCACCACCTACGTGGACGATCATGTGCGCACCGAAAGCTCCTCCATGTACATTGGCTGCATGTACAGCATGGCCGCGTTTGGACCCGTCGTTGGCTTCCTGCTCGGCGCCTATTTGCTGTCCTTTCACATGGACTCTCTCTCATCCACCATCATATCGATAAGTAAGCAAAAGTTAATCCTTAAATAAAATATCTTTCTAATGTTTCCCTTTCTACTTTTTTTTTAGCGCCCGGCGATCGTCGCTGGGTTGGAATGTGGTGGGGTGGTTTTCTGCTCTGTGGCGTTATCCTGCTGGTTGTTGCTGTGCCCTTCTTCTCCTTCCCCAAGGTGCTGACGCGCGAGAAGAAGAAGATACGCAAAAGTAGCGTCGTTCAGTTGGCTTTGCCCAACAATTCGAGCGCCGCCGCCGGCGATGAGCTGGGCAAGGTGAAGAAGGAGATTGTGGCGGTGACCAGCAAGGAGGAGGAGTCGCAATCGCCGCCCAAAGTGGACACTGGCTATGGCAAGGACATTAAGGATATACCGCAGTCAATGCTGCGACTGGTCAAGAATCCCGTTTACATTGTGACCTGCCTGGGCGCCTGCATGGAACTAATGATTGTCTCCGGCTTCGTTGTCTTTCTGCCCAAATACCTGGAGACACAGTTCAGTCTGGGCAAGAGCCAGGCCAACATATTCACTGGTTCCATTGCGGTGCCCGGCGCCTGCATTGGCATCTTTATTGGCGGTTGCGTCTTGAAACGCTTCCAGCTAAAGCCAAAGGGCGCCGTTCAGTTTGTCCTCATCACGAACGTCATCTGCCTGGCCTGCTATGCGATGCTGTTCTTTCTGGGCTGCGACAATCTGAAAATGGCCGGCACCACAATACCCTACTACACCAAACATGGCTCGACGCTGGATCAGCCGTTTCAGGTCAATCTGACGGCCGCCTGCAACTTTGGCTGCGAGTGCCTAACCAGCGAGGTGGAGCCCGTTTGTGGCAACAATGGCTTGACCTACTTTAGTCCCTGCCATGCTGGCTGCACTGCCTTCTCCTCCAGTTCCAACTACACGAACTGTGCCTGTAAGTTTAACTCGCCAGAAACACTTGCCAGGACAATCTTTAATCTATGATTTATTTCTGTTTGTTACGCAGGTGTTCATGCCAACATTTCGAGCAGCATTTATCGTGGCGCCGGCGGCAGCCAGGCGCAGGCACTGAGTGCCAACGAGGACTTTGCCGAGGTGACCGTTGTGCCGGTGGCCACCGCTGGACCCTGCGCGACGCCCTGCCGCACAATTTACCCCTTTCTCATACTGCTCTTCTTTATGACATTCATTGTGGCCTCGACGCAAATGCCGCTGCTGATGATCGTGCTGCGCTCCGTGTCCGAGGAGGAGCGCTCCTTTGCCCTCGGCATGCAGTTTGTCATCTTTCGCCTGTTCGGCTATATACCAGCGCCCATTCTCTTTGGCAATCTCATCGATTCCACCTGCCTGCTTTGGAAGTCGTCGTGCGGCGAAAAAGGCGGTCGCTGCCTCATCTATGACATTGAGAAGTTCCGCTACAAGTGAGTTTCCCTGCAAAGTTGTCAGCAGCGCTTAAAACTCACACAACTCCTTCCTTCCTTCCTTCCTTCCTTCCTCTTCAGATATGTGGGTCTTTGTGCCGCCGTCAAACTGGTTGCCCTGTTCATCTTCATTGTGGACTGGCTGCTTGTGCGTCGTCGCAAACAGCTCGAGAAAATGAAGCCGCTGAATGCCAGCGATCCCATTATTGGCTCCATCATCAGTCTGGACAAACGTGTGTTAAAATCTTAATAAAAAAAAAGTAGTAGATATATTTTAAGTCTCTTAATCAACTTGCAGTGTTTGAGGAGAAGCTGACTGGCGGCGATCCAGGCACAGGTTTCGTTGGCGGCCACGGCGAGCTGATTATTCCAACGGATTTGCTGCGGCACTCGCGCAACGATTCGCGTACCATGCAACTGGAATACAGGTGAGTGTGGCAGGATTTAAGCTGAGAACTTAACACCAACTGTAATCCTTTTGCAGCTACGACAAGTACGGACAGGTGACGCCGGCTGGCGGCACTTGCAATGTGCCGCAGACCAAGTCGAAGAAACATTTTCGCAGCGCCTCGTGCGACGTGAAGATGATCAAGAGCTTTGCCAAGGATCACAATGTGGCGAGCAGCGCTGCCGATCGGAATTTAAAGAAGCTGCAGTCGCACACACGCAACCATTCCACGGATCTCAATCCGCACGATGTGAGGCACAAGACGCTGCGCGACGATCCCACGCTGCCCATACGCTATATACAAAATCAGCTGCGGCCGCAGGACTGCGCCGAGGAGGACGACGACGACGAGCTGACAACTGGCTGCGGTCACTTTGTGAAGAAGCATTCGCGTAATCACAGCTACGATCAGATTTATATGCCCAACAATATACGCTTCGATGCGGACTTTTTGCGGCATCCGCATTCGCATCACAGCAATCCGAAGAAGAATGTTAATGTGCTCAAGAATGTGGTCTCTGAGGCCGGCAAGCTGAAGAACTCCAATGAGACGGAGGCGTCGTCGGGTTCACGTTGCCATTCGCGCAACAATTCCAAGGATCTGAACAGTCAGCTCGCCTTGGCCGATCCGGGCACTGGTCTCAGCATTCTGCGACATCGGCGCACCAACTCAAAGGATCTTAACTACAGCATCCTGCCGAGTGGTAGCAACATTGAAGCCGCCGCAGGTGCAGCGCATCAGCAGCAGCAGCAGCAGCAACAACATACGCGGAATACTTCGCACCACAAGATTCAGATTGATGATGATCGCAACGAGTTGATTGACGACAACGAGGACGACGAAGAGTTGTCTTCGGTGCGCTTGTAGTTGAATCTGAATTATGAATATGTTCCTGTGCATAGCGTAGCAATCTCCCCAATGTCTCGCATAGCTTTTGTGCTGATTCGGTTTGTGGCAGCAACACTAGCAGCAGCAGCAGCAGCAGCCTAAACACATTCCTGGCGTGCGTTCAAGCAACTTATACCCGTGTCGTGACTATATTAATTTCCTTAACAACAACAAATCGCTGAAATCAGCTGCGCTTTCTTTGTACTTATAACCAAGTGTTCAATTGTACCGTCTACCGTTGACAACAAGAAATAATCTTTTTTATACAATGTTCAAACCGTTTCACTGAAGCATTGCAAACAATATTTATGAATAGTTTATTTACTGTGTAAGAAGCATATTTAGCAAACATATATTGTAGTCTTAGCTCCTTGTGATAGGCATATTTTGTATTGTACTCGTACCATTTACACATTATGAATATCGAATTGACTGTTCTGCATGAAAAATGCACGATGTGAACACAATAACTATTCTCAGTTGAGATCAGTCGGAACAGACATGTTGCCAGCTGCCAAATTTCGCATATTTCCAATCGGAAAGAGACCCTTCAATTATCAATTATCAAATTCCAGCCTATAAAAACCGCTCCCATATTTGTTTTTTATCCTCTAAATGCTTTTATCCAATAAATTGTGCAATCTCGGTTTCGATATATAAAATTTATAGAGTATGTATAGACATTTTGACTGCGCGTCCTTAAAGAATATAAATATAACAAAAATAGAAGAGAAAAACAAAACAGCTGAACCTATAAAATATCAATTATTTAACAATTGTCAATGGAAATTGTGCTGTGAAATAATGTGTGAAAAAAAAGAAAATAAAACTATTATTAAAACATACTGTTTGAAAACTACAATGAATAGAGAAAATAAATTATAAAACATTTATAAGGAACTCATATCAGAAGAACACAACAATGACAACAAACAAAAGAATGAATGAATAGAAAACAAAGGCTCGATTCTCACATAAAAAAAGGTGTTTTTCAAAAGCTCGACGAGCGTAGAAAGAATTCCTTATTCTCCTGATTTTTAGCGTAAACAACAAAGCCACATGGGCCACATTTTAATACAGAATGTCGTACTTTTAAGCGATAATGCCTTAAATGTATCAATTAAATATACACAAAAGAAATGCCTACGCATTTTAGGTAGCAACTAACTGCTCGTATACTTAGTTAGTAACACTTAGTTAAGTACATTTACTAAGTATCTGTTGGATACTAATTACACACCTGCAACTCTAAATTGCAATTTGGAACTAATTCTGTGTAGTGAAATTCCTGTATTCAAAGATTTTATAATCTGTGTATTTGTCAAAAGCCCTTCTGGTTGCACTTATGCTATAAGTTGTACTTAGATTTAAAACACACATAAAACATATATATATACATATACTAAGTTTAAACACACAAACACACACACACACATAGACTTGGAGTACTCCCAGCAGCAATTCACAATAGATATGCAATTATACAATGATATGATATGTACAATATAAACGGATTTTAAAACACAGTTTAGGTGCGAGTAAATTAAACATAAACAATACGTAGAATTTTAAGAAATGCATATTTTTATTTAGAGAAAATATTAAATATCTAAACAAAAAAAAGAAATATAAAAAGAATACATGAAATGAAAACATGAGACTCTACAAACAAATTAAATATTAAATGTACTAGACAAATGCAATCTTTGTGTCTTATTAAATGTTATACTTTAACTTTGATCGAACATATATTGATATGTTTATACTCCATGCATTAACTAAGTGAGACGTTTGGCTTTCTCGACTTGGGTATTGATCAGGAACATTTATATCTATATATGTATATATATACCTTTATGGCTAAACTCCAATTCGAGGGTATGCAAGTGTTCGAGTCTTTATCAGCAATTGTTGAAACCAAAAAAGCTTTTTACAAGCGAGCTTTTAAATTTTCTAAAGGTTGCTGCAAAAATTACGGTAAAACTGTTGGAAGTTGTGACCAGGGCTGCACAGCCAGATTCTTGGCTTATAAGATTCAATTTAATTTTTTCTTTATTTTATATAATTTAAATTTATAATGCGTATAAAAAATAATCCTCCTGTAAAATCAGTAAACAAACAAAATTATCGATTTTCCTTTTGCGAAATGGAAAACAATGTGCAATATATATTGATAGCTTATCTATTTTTACGCTGACTGATTAGAAATTGGGCCCTTCTGAGTAATGGAAACAGTTCAAAAGTTGTTAGCAAAATGGAGCGACCTAAGTCAGCGGCAATGCAAATGCTTTATGCAGAGCTCGCAGCCGGTGCGTATACGCAATATCAAGTAGAAAATGTTTTCATAATAATAAACTCCACAGTGAAAACGCAGAATTCACGGCTGACGGAAGAGAATATATTGCTGCGCCACAGACTGGAATGTGCCTCAAATGAGCAGCACACGAATGCCACGGTGGGTGTGGAAGCGAAGATCAGGGTGTTCCAGCTGGAGGAGGAACTCGATCGCATTGTGGAGACGCTGCAGTTGCACAAGAAGAAGTACAACAACCTGCACGATGCCTACCTAGAGAAGGTGAAGCGCTGCAAGGCGCTGGAGGAGATGTTCAAGCGACAGAAGACGCTGACGGGGCTGGTTATGAAGTCAGCAGTTGCTCAACGCAATTCGGGTAAGTGCGGACACTGCAGTTGATAATACTCTACTATAATAATACAGAGTCTGTCCTGGTTAGAGCAACAAATGATGCTGGAGAAACGACGCTCGCAGCAGAGCACAAGCAGCGATGCGCAGCTGAAGGAGCTGGAGGCGAAGCTGGCCAAGGTGCAAGCTGCGCTGGACGAGTCCTATGACATTATCGACGGCATGGACTTCGAGCTGGAGAGCGTAACTAGCCCAAACAGAACAATCCCTGCTGATTTTAACCTATGCCCTTTGGCAGCTTGATGTCATTGAGATGCAGAACCAAAGTTTACGCGACGAGGTGGCAACGCTGAAGGCGCAACTGGCAGCAACGACAACTGCGGCTGCCACATTGCCGGAGAAGGAAACGTTCATCGACGAAGATGACCCACCGCCCGAGTACGAGCCGTGCAATCATCGGCGGGATGCGGCCGCGTCCGTTTGCGAGTCCTGTCTGAAGATCGATGACGCCGATGCCGCTTCGCTGGAACGCGCCGCGATGACGACTAGCGTGAGTCAAAGCAAACGCTTATCGATTACAGCTTGCGCTCACCTTATCGATTACCATTGCAGCTGGTGGAAACAATCGAGTCGGAAAGCAATTGCCTGCGGCGAGAGCTGCTCCGTTCGCGCTGGCAGCACACGGTGCGCACCAAGTTGGAGAAGGAAAGGGAGGAACAGGACGAACAGGATTAAGGCTGGAAAACGTTTTGAATTTTACTCACATTTCCACAGGTCACATTTAAGCAGAAGACCAAGTGTTAATAAATATATAAAATATTTTGTAATCAGTTTAATGTTTAGCCAAAAATTTTATCATAAAATAATCTACGAATTTAAAACAATTTTTGATCAAATTATTAAAAAGTATTGGTATTTCATTTGGTTTTTACCTTTAAGCTCTTTATACAAGTTTTCCTGCAATAAACCATAAAACTGAACAAGATAATACTTTATTGATAATTTATATGAAAATTTATTGTTATTTGTCTTTTGGCTGCACTTTTGTAATTTCTGACTAGGGCTGCACAGCCAAAATCTGCACACAGTTCAGTTGCAACTTTTTTGGTTCTTTATTTGGGCAAGTTTTGGATCTAGTTTCGAATCCAAGTTGGTTTATCTTGACCGGAAGTCATACTTAAAACTTGTTAGTTGGATGGCTTAATAATAATTAAAGTATAATATTACCTTTATCTTTTGGCGATATGACAAGAATTATCAATCATATAACATATAGATAGATAGAACTTATCGCTGAATCGAAATGGTGCCCTTCTGAGTAATGGAACCAGTCTAAATGCAGCTCACAAAATGGAGACAGCTTCATCAGCCGCAATGCAAAAATTGTATGCAGAGCTGTCATCCGGTGCGTATACGTAATATCAAATAGAACAAGTTGTAATCAGAGCTAAAGTTAGAGCACATAACGAAAGACTGCTAAGTGAGATTTTAAAGCTGTACCAAAAACTAGATAGTGTCTCAACTCATCAGCACGCAAGTGCCGATGTTAATTTGGGAGCTGAGATCAGCGCGATTCTGTTGGAAAAGGAACGCGATGAGATTCGGAAGAAGCTGCAGTCACTTAAAATAAAGTACAACGAATTGCAAGACAGGTTCCTGGAAAGGGATAAGCGGTGCAGGACGCTGGAGGAGGTGTTTAGGCGACAAAAGACGCTGACGGGGCTGGTTAAAAAATCAGAAGGTAAGTTGTTCCTATAAAGTTAAAGGAAGATCCTTTCTTTTGACTCCGCTTAAAGGACGCGACTCAGAGCGGCAGACAGACAGCGAGACAGAGCTGAAAGATCTGAAGGAGGTTTTGCGCCAAATGTCGGCTAAGTCAAATAACTTTATGGACAAATTAAACTCTCAGCTTGAGAACGAAACTAGTCCAGGACAATCAAAGTATACATTCTTCTGTTTTTGTCTATTTTTGGTATTCCTTTTAGGACATTTATTCAGCGATGAGATTGACAAATAAGCTTGTAATTAAATATATAAATATAAATATATAATTCAGTTAATTACACCTAAATAAAAATATGAAATAATTAATCATGAAGACATATCAGAGATGTTTTCAAATTAATCCCATAATTAATGTCTGCCAAAATCTAATTAATCTTAGCCAAATTATATTTTTGCCTGCAACCCCCAAAAATGCAATCAAAGCTCTTTCATAATCTGCTATAACGGTACACAGCGGTCTTTTTGGCCACAAGTTGAGGACAGTTGGAGACAAGTGCAAATGCAAAGGCGCTGGAATGCAAAATGCGATCTTAGTTAGCACTTAAAGTTAGCTGGTCGTAGGCATGTTTTAACCCAGTTTCGGGGCAAGTTACGCCTGCCAGAAACAAGTAAAACTAATGCAACTCGAGAGTATTGAAAACGTGATAGCGTAACCTGAATTGGAAGCCATCAAAGAAGGCAAAGCGCCGTCTAATGGCGATTAATTAAAATATTTGCAAATGACATTAAACAAGTTATGGCCAGCTCAATTAGCCACATCTACGGGTGGATCTAAATGGCCAAAGGTTCGCGGCAATAAAGCATGTTTAACATTTTTATGATCGTTCAGATAGCAGCATATATATTTCAAGGGAAACATCAAATAAATTACTAACAAAATATGCAAATTATTTAATTAATTTTTAGTTAATTTTTAATTTAGATTATTTTTTTACTATTAATAGCTTCTTTTGCTTAAAGGCGAGGCTTAAAAATATTTTATTATTTTATTTATAATTTTTTAAGCAATAATTTTTATAAGTTGCCTTAAATTACATTTCTTTCAATTCCTTAAAAAACGTAACATTTTTATAAATTATTTTTTTAAATATTTATTACACATATTCCCACATTTTTATATTGTAGTTTGACCCTTAAAAACAAATGATGCAATAAACATATAGTAAATGCGTTAGCCTTATTCTGCATATTCTGGCCACGCTGGTTTCGGGCCACGTTCGTTGGCTTTTGGCCAAGTTGAGCACTTTGCGTATTTCACGTTTGATTATTTTCGTTTTTTTCATGGCTCAGTTAATGAGCGCGTTCCACATTTTGGCTAAGTGCGAGATTGAGAGATGGAGTCTTGGACTCTTGGAGTCGTATATAAAAACGCTGAGGACTACCCAGATTAATTACAACTGTTCCGATCAGCGTCGTGTGCATACACAGTTCTCGAGTCAAAGCAAACGATCAACCAAATCAAAAATATGGGAAAAGTAAGTAGCTGGCTAATTGAATAAATCAATAAGTCTAAGTCCTTTGATATCCTTTAGCTGAGCTATTTGTTGTGCATTTGCCTGATGCTGGCCAGCGCTGTTTGGGCGCTGGAGCTGCAGCCGGAGCCGGACTACGGACCGGTGGCCTACGAGTTCCACTGGTCGGTCAACGATCCGCACACGGGCGACATCAAGAGCCAGAAGGAGACGCGCAAGGAGGACAAGGTCCAGGGTCAGTACACGCTGATCGATGCCGACGGCTATCAGCGCATTGTGGACTACTCCGCTGACGATCACAGCGGCTTCAATGCCATCGTTCGTCGCGAGCCCACCAACATCAAGATACCCCAACCCCTGCTGGAGCCCAAGAAGCTACTGGTCAGCAAGCTGGTCTCGCCTGTGCTACCACTCGCTCCACTGGTCCACTATGCGCCCAAGGCCATTCTGAAGTCCGCCGAGCCCTCCGAGGGCAACTATGTGTCCGTGTCGGGACCAACGGCCCAATACAAATATTAGATTTTATTCTGGCCAATTGATCATATTTCGACTACATCTCAACTTCATGCAAGGGATCTGCAACTATCTGGCATTCATTCGACCTTATTTAAGTTATATTCACACACATTTATTTTCACACACACACACACACACACATTTTAATGATGCATCCTTCTCACATACATACTTAAATATATATACTATATATATTCAAACTGTTCTCTAGAAGAGCACAAAATAATTGATTTAATTTTATTATTATTATTCTTAGCTGAAAAATGCCTTAATAATCTTTTAAGGATGATATTTAAGGTCAAGGCTTATACCCTATAAAAAAGGTTTTAAAGATTGCTTGAAGGCCTCTCAGCTTGCATTAAATGATTACACAAAACTTAATGAAAGTAAATTAAGTCACATTATTTCATTGAGATGTCTTAAATGTAAAAGTTGAGAGCTGGAAATCGCAGAGCATGTCTCGTTATTACTCACAAGCTGTGTCTGCAGCAGAGATGTGTCATCGTTAGATAAACTCGATAAGGCAATCTGGCATAGAAGCTGACAATCTCACGTAGCCGAGATCGGCGACACCAGCGTCGAGAGTCGAACTTCTATTGGCCGACGACTCGCAGCGATCAGTAGCAAAATGTGCGACGCAGTGTTAGCTACACGGCAGATTCTCATTCTGGGTCTGTGCCTGCTGATGGCGCTGGCCGAGAAGCAGACGGCGGCGGAGGTGGGTGACGATGCAGCTTGGATGGCGCCGCTGCGGAAGGAGTACGGCTGGGAGAAGAGCGAGCTGAAGAACAAAATTCAGCAGGGCGACGTGACCACTTTTGAGCTGGGCACGCCCAACTATCAGATACTCAATCCCGAGGATGAGCCCGAGTTCATAACCGAGGATCAGCCGCACTATCGCGAAATGCTGACGCGTCTGACCAGCGCCAATGCCAGCGATACCATCGATCTGGCCATACCTAGTTCCAGTTCCAACGCCAGCTCCAACTCAAGTTCCAGTTCCAACGCCAGCTCCAACTCAAGTTCCAGCTCCAAGGCGACGGCCAGCAAATGGGACAAGCTGAAGAAGCGCAGCTTCGAGGGGGAGCCGGAGGAGAACGAGTCGCCGGACGAGGTGGATGCCGTGCCGCTGGACGAAAGAAGTCGCCATCCAAGGGTGCATGTCTATGCCGGCGCCAAACCATTCCAAACACGCATTGCCAATTTAAGTTAGGCCGAAACCTAAATATAGTTATTGCTCTTAGTACATTATTGAATGGCCTAAATTAATTTAAATTATAAAAGTAGTTTGATAAAAAATTTCAATCAAAACAAAAAAAATTTGAAAAATTATTGTCTACTAATTCAGTAAATGAATTAATGATAATTTTTTTATTGCCATTTATATTAAAGTATTACTTTTGCCATAAAAATAATTAAAAGAAAATATATAATTTTTTTAAAAGATATTTGAATTTATAAATATATAATACACATACTTATTCAGCTGCCGCATACATTTTTATTTAGAAAATTTTTAGATTTTATTGTTTTATGCAATGGTTGATCTATTGACCTATCAAAAAAAACATTTTTGCATTTAAATACAATTATGACAACAAACCAATTTATTTAATTTTAGAATACTTTATTATATATAAATTTTGCTAAAGCAAGAACTTAAAAATTAGGTTAGCTTGCAATGCCTCCAACTGGCTGAAAACCTCTAAGTTCCAACCTATAAAACTATGAACCAGTTAAAGAATATTTAAGTTTACATACAATTTCAAAGCAAACTAAAAATGACTCACTAGAGTCCCAGACACTCAAGGGGGTTAACAATGTTGACTGATAAATAACTGTTGCATTGGGTAAACGGTTTGTTTGAGGAGAACTTAAGCGAGTCTTTTGTAACGGTACATTACGTGTCCAGACCCACGAAAATGTTTCCCAACAGTGATAGCTTAATCGAAAGCGTGATAAGAAAACCTATGCGAATTTAAGAAGAAGCACCAAAATTATGACGCATACTCAGAGACGAGACCAGACAGAATTTATAAATCCATCGAGCAGACAGCGCAAAAACTTCAGACACAAAAAAATGGTCAATGCGTGCAGAGCTCCAAAATGAAAAGTGAAAATGGAACTTCAACTGATGCTCGAACTGGAATTGGAACTGGAACTTAAATGCGTGTCGAAAGCGGAGTCAGCATCCATGGTTCAGACTCCGGCTATCAGCGAGCGAATGCCGCGAGAAATGCAAGAAATTCTTTTACGGAAGCGCAAAGACTGCGCTTGTGATTGTGATTACGATTGCAATTGTGATTGTGTGTGTGTGTTTAAGCATAGTCAATATGCATAAATAGTCATGGTATCGCGTGTACATACATACATACATACATACATATATGGCCAGCGTTGGCGTTGGCTTTGGCATCCCCCTGCGGCCCCTTCTTGCCCCTGCGCAGCGTTTGGAACGTGCTGGGCGCATCGCTTCCGCGACCCATTTGCATGGTGCTGTAATGTTTGCAAATAGCTCGCCGCCAGCGAAAAACGTATTTAAGAGCTATTCAGCAAATTGCTTTAGAGAAGTTGCACGCGACCAACGAGAGACCAACAAGCGCAATCGGACAACAACAAATACTGCTGAAAGGTACAAAAGACGCGTCAACTAAAAGCCACAACAACACTCATCGATTGGGCAATTGGGCAATTGGGAGCTGTGTGACGTTGACCTCAGTGGCACTATTAAAGCTAACTCGACCCATTTTCCCTTTTACTTTCAGATGATCGTGCGACACAATGCGATATTTGCCCTGCTGGCGTTGAGTGCCTTTGCCCTGAGCCACGCCCACTTTCCACAATACTGCGCAGAGTGTGAGCAGGAGATTTGGGAACAGGTGCCGTGCAGCGAGATTAGCACGACCAGCAGCACAAGCACAACTAGGCCGCCCACAACGACAGGCTCAACGCCTGCGATCAGCAGCACGACGCCAACGCCGACGAGGCCGCCGACAACACGTGTCCCGCCCACATGGCCGCCCACTTGGCCATCCACGCTGCCGCCGATAACGACCAGTGCGCCAGTCTACACCACGCCCACGATGCCGTCCTCGTACAAGAAGTGCTATTGCGAGTGCAAGCTGGGCTGCAAGGAGTTCTGCCGCAAGGTGTCCGTGGCCAGTCCCAAGCAGCAGATCAGCCAGATCTCCTCCACTGGCGATTACGCGCCCGGCGGCCAGATCGAGTATACGCACTCGCATCAGCGCAAATACTTTCCCAAGTATGTGGCGCCCAGCAAGAACTACAACAAGCCCTATCCCGTGGCTGCCTATGGTGAGGCGGGCGTGGCCGCATCTGCGCCAGCGTCGAACAACATAAATGCGCCCAACTATACGCTGGAGGAGCTGGCGCATCTGCTGAGCAGCGCCTACGGCAGCAGGAAAGGCTATCCGGCCAGTCCACAGCAGCAGCAGCAGCAGCAGCAGCTGCAGCCGCAACCGCAGCCAACGGTTTATTACCCTTCACAGCCGCTGGTGGCTCAATTGCAGCCGGAGTACAAGCAGCTGATCAGCAATGTGGCAGCTCCGTTGCCCAAGGAGCGGGTGACAATCAAAATAGCCGCCGCAGCGGTGGCTTCGTCGTCGGGCCGCGCTATGGCCAAGGCCAAGACGCCGTACAAGGAGGTGGTGGCAACCTCAGCGCCCATCTACGAGAGCACCACATCGTATCCAATTCCACCACCGGAACCACCCAAGTCGTATCCCGAGCCAGAGCCCGAGTCGGCGCCAGAGCCGCTGCCATTGCCCATGCCACAGACCGAGGCATATCCCACGCAGACGGAGTCGTATCCGGACAAATCGTACGAGGCACCCGAAACCAACTCGATTAAGCCGGGCTCCCCATCGTCCTCCTTCGATCTGGCCATCGATAACTACCTGAAGGACTTCGGCTATGGCAACCAGGTCAGAGACCTGGATTACTAACCTGTTAGTGTTGTTAGTTGTTGCTAGGTTTAGTATAAATATGTATGTACTTATTTATTTACACTCTAATGTTGAAACAAGCGCTGACCTGTTGCAAATAATAATTGAAAAAACTTGTATTCCTATATCTAAATTATATTAAGAGTATAACTGTAGAATAGAATAAGTATACAATTGGAATACTTCCAGTTGTAAAGTGACCTTCAGACAGTTGTTGAATGTTTGGTGGAATTTATTCGGCATATTTGGCCAAAACAGACTGTGCTCGGGTATCGTGCAATCTACAGAGTGTGTACATGTCGCTAAGTAGACACAACTTATTATTTATGGAGTCTACTTAAATTTATACGCACTGTGTCTCGCTGATTGGGTTGGGCGACACCAAACGACACCAAACGACAGCAACGACAGCCAGCGACAGCGGGCGTGCCGCGTCTGGAACTGGGCCTGTGCGTGTGCCAAGTGGGGATCGGTGGCTGAGGTGGATCGGTGTTTGAGGTGGTGCACCATTTGCCATGCAATCGTAATCTTGTTCTAAATGAATGTGGCGCAAGATACGCGCCGGGGCCGCTTATTACTTCATATCGAATTTACCTACGTGTCTCGATCGAAATAGTTTGGCTCGCTTTTCACTTACCGCACTCGGCGCGCCAAGTGCGTGAAAGGCTTCGGCACATGTGGGCAACGCCCCTTCCCCTTCCCCTTCCCCTTCCTCTGCCTGACTGGGTATAAACCGAACTGCGAGTTGAACTGAGCTGTTTTGTGTGTGTGGCACACACACACACACACACGAACGGATGTTGCAACTTGATTAATTAATTAAGTGGAAAAACTGCAAGCGCGCCGAAGGCTGTCTGAATGTCAATGTGCAATTTGTTGCGTTTGACGCTGATACCGAGCAAATAATTTAACCCACCCATTCATAGATAATTGACCAATTCACCCAACTTATCAATCAACTAGCCCACATCTCATTAACAGCGCGACTCTTGTCAGATCTTTCCACGATTTAACTTCTGTCAGCTAAGAATCATTTGTTCACTGGGCTTTAAAATTATATCAGTAATTAGTATGAATGTAAATGATTCTTATAAAATTTTATATATATAAAAATATTATTATTATTATTTTAAAAAAATAAATAAAAAAATAAATATAAAATTAATAAGCTGAGTAAACGACTTTTAGCAATAATCACAAATTTATGTGACTAAATTTAATTTTCTTAAAACTAACTTAAGGCAAAACTAAAACTTTACTTAAACAATAACAATAAATAAATTGTGTAGAACGTGTTTAAAATATTTTTATATTTTACTTATATTTTTATAAAAGTGCATTTTAAAAATAATATATTGAGTTTTAATTTTCTAGAGTCTTTAATAAACAGTCTTAAATTAACTTACATAGTATATAGCAAGATCAATTAGTAATTTTTATTTAATTTATTTTTTAGACTTAGAAACATATAGTTTACATATAGAAAAACAGGTAATTTGCCTACATACTGCCATATATTTTATAATACTATCAACAAAGTTGTCATTTTGCAATTAATCTTTTTACTTTCACCTGACTTTGAATGTCGCTCCCAATTGAATAGAGACCCAAGTGCATTGTTTATTTGTTTTTTTTTTTTTTTTTTTTTTGTTGAGCATATGAGTAAGTTAATAAAGTAATGTTGTCCCAGTTAATCCCTTGCTGGAGGGACTCATAAGACCCATAATTGTGACTGTGCTTAGAAACAAAAGTCGATTTGATACACGCAGCCAAATTTGCCAAACTGGATCGACATAAAAGTGAATTTTTTATTTATATTTTTTTTTTATTTTTATTTTGCTGGTAATACAAAATATTGGCAATCAAAAGCCGCAGTGGAAAAACAAAAAGTAACTGTTTTACATTTGGCGGCATTCCGGTTCGGCATTCGGTTTGGACTAATCCACACGCACCACGGAGGTGGGGCTCGAACTGTGGCCACGATTTTTTGGGTATAAAAGTTGCGTGGCCGACATTTGGCGACATAGTTCAGCGCAGGAGCCTCAAGCGATCAAGTGATTCAACAGTTATTCACCAGTAGCCCCAAACTCAAAGCAATATGTTCAAAGTGAGTCAAATCCTTATTCGAAATAAGTCAATCCTTGAGCTGTTTGTTCTCCTCTATTGCCATTGCAGCTTGTGTCTGTGTTCATTCTGGGCGTGGCCGCTGCCGCCGCCATTGAGCTGAGTCCCATTTACCAGCCGGCGACGCACCTGGTGAAGCCTCTGCTGAAGACCGTCGAGCTGGAGGCGCCGGCCCACTACGATTTCGCCTACTCCGTGCACGACGAACACACCGGCGACATCAAGAGCCAGACGGAGTCCCGCAAGGGCGATCAGGTCCAGGGCCAGTACACACTGATCGATGCCGATGGCTATCAGCGCATCGTGGATTACACATCGGACGCCCATAACGGTTTCAATGCGGTTGTGCGTCGCGAGCCGCTCGGCCACAAGGTGCTGAAGGCGGCGCCCATTGCCAAGATTGTGGCTCCCTTGCCGCTGGCCTATGCGCAACCCAAGCTCCTGGCTGCCCCTAAGCTGCCCTTGGGCCTGTACCACTAGGAACATTGACCACGCCGCACTGAAAGCGAAAGCTAGAGAGAGAGAGAGAGAGAGAGAGAGAGAGATAATCCAAACACTGATTTCATCGCATTGACGACCCACATCTCAAGCTGAACACTCAACTCTTAACTGGAACTGTAACTGTAACTGTAACTGTAACTGTAACATTTTCTAGCCTAAAACTTAAACACTTACCTTTACTCACTTTCCGCCCACTTTCACACACCTACGCGCATCAGTCCCTCTACCAAGACTCTTTAAGCACGATCTTTAAGCACCCTTGCTGCGCTTAAAGTCGCTGTTTTCTATGTATTATATATTACGATTATATGTAAAAGTAAACGCAATAAATGCATTTCTATAAATCAATGTTAAGTTCCCTCTTAAAATTAGCTAACAGCGCACTAACATTACATAAAACTGTTTGCTATTAATTATGTTATGTTCTGTGTAGCAAACCAGGTTTGAATCGAGCCTGTTCGAAGTCTGCACTTGCAATACTGTTACATTTTGAATGGCAACATGAATCAAACCAAGAATAGAACTAGTTAAACAAAAAACGGTTGAACCTAAATTTCTCTCCCAATCGAATTTCGCCAGCCCTCAGTTATCGTAATTGAAAATTAAAACAGGATAATATTATTTGAACAGCCTTTTAATAATAGTATGTATGCAAATCAAGCATTATGGTTTAACTTCATTCAATTAGTTTGCTTAATGACGTGTGAGAATTGAGATGGGTTCGCGACGCACCTGCGCATTAAAGCCCAGCAAAGGATCGGCGCTGTAGTCGACGATGCGTCGATGTCCATCGGGTTCGATGAGCGAGTAACGACCCGTTACGTATTCGCCACGGCGATGCTCGAACTGATCTTTCACATCGCCCGTATGGCTGTCGTGCACGGAATAATGGAACTCGTACTGAGCCGGACTCGAGATCAGCTCGTCGGCATGGCCGCCAATGAGGCCGCCCTCAGCGGCTGCAGCGCACAGGACCAGGCAGATGGTCAGACTGATAGTCTATGTAATACATAAGAATGCTGTTAATAATCTGCTGAGGTAAACTACAGTCCAACATACCAATGCGTTCATTTTGCTAATAAGTTTCAATTGCACAGATGGGCTTATAAAAGGCAGCTGACTCGAAGCTGAGATCCACTGAACTGATGACAAACTGATCGCGATGCCATCTTTATATATAGCTAGCCCACATACTGCCAACTTGTGCCCTATTGTCGCAGTGGCCAAGTTATGAAGGTGCGCGCTCTGAAACCGAACCCGAGACAGTGCAATCGATTGCGCAATCCCCTCGCTGAAATCGCATCTCTGCAGTCGCAGACATGAAGGAAATGAAATCCAACGCCATGAAGTACAAAAAAAATGAGTGTCTGCAATCTGTAAAGCAGTTAAATAAAACATAGCCAAGAATACGCTAGTCAGGGCAACAAATGTGGCTTAATTTAAACGGGTTTATATGCCCATTAAAAACCAGGGTAAGTACTAAAAAAACCTTTTTCTCATTTATATATAATTTATTTTCGTCTTATAATAACCATTAACATTATATAATCTTTACATATTTACGTCTTCGTCTTCTTCTTCATTAGCTTATTTTATCACAGCATTAAAATAATGGATTTTATAAACACATCTAATTTTGTTTCGGGCGTTACGTTAATGGACTTGTGATCGAAGAAAACATAGAATTTTGCACACACGAATGTTTCAGGAGAGTTTCAGGTACGACGATTTTAACGAGTATTCCTATTTTTTCTCAATTCCACGTTCATATTTCGGTCCGTTTCAAAACCTTTTTTTCCAAAAGGGATCCTGTCATGTACATATCGAAAAATATTTTAAAATATTAGAATATTGTTTAATCCACATAGTTGCTCGAAGGTTTTTGAATTTTTAATTTATGTTTTTCTTCCGTTTTCCATATAAAGTGCACCCAATTTATATAGTTTATATATATACGTTTGATCGGTGTGGGGTATTTTGCCATATACGCTACTCTACTACGCTAGTTAATGGGGTGCTTCCGACTTCTACGCTTGCTGATTACCCAAATTCAAGTTACCATTCTCCGCGACCATCCAGGCCGTCAATTTCTCATCCTCCGTTTGATTCGTCTCATCCCAGGGAAAAGTAGCCGCTTTCTCCTTGTGTATCTTTTGAACTCTGAAAAATATGCATTTAAATATTTAGCAAACAACATAAAACTATGATTAACTTTAGTACACGTTAATAGTTACATGCATTGTTGTGAATAACTAACTACATAAGTTGAATAATTGCAATGATGATATGCAAGAAAGAGAATCATTTTCAGATGTTATAGATTTGGATGTCGCTTTTACCAAAATTATTAAACTTCTTCACTTGACCATAAAAACTTTCACACAAAACAAAAAATAACTTAACGATTCTTTGTGCATATGTGAAATATTTCTACTATGATAATACAACTAACAATATACAAATTAATGAAATCATATATTTAAATATATATTTATTTACTACTTGTTAGGTATGCAGATTTTTACCTTATGGGCCAAAAGCGACATTCTTCATCATTTGAGGAGTCGTTTTGGGTTTCACTGGGGCACGCACAAAATGTTCGAGTGTTTTTAATGACAAGCAAATGAAAAGACACAAAAGTAAAACCAGGGAGACAACGTACATATATATATATATATATATAGAGATAGGGTATATAGAGTAGTCGAGCATACGGTGGGCATAGACATAGAGTAACAAAGAGCACAAAGGAGACATTTAAAGAAGCACAGACATGAAATAGTTATGAGTTTGAATGTATTCAATATATTCGAATACTGTGTCGTATTCATGCCATTGCAAATAGTCGCCTCTACTTACGCATTCGTGGACAGCGAATCTGTGCGACTGCCATTGTTCACCTCCAGGCTGTTGGGACTTCGTCGCTTCGGAGCACGCTTGAAGTTCTCGCTGAAGAAGTCGCGTCCGTTGTGGGAACTCGTCGTCGCTTGGCTGCTATTTGCCATTGCCTTCTGCGTGGGCGGCACCGTGTGCGGATACTTGCCGTCGCTGTCCGAGTCCATGGACAGATGCCCAAACAGATCCTCCAGCAAAATGTTCGACTTGGCGTTGCGTTGACGCTTCGCCGAACTCTTCAGCTTCGAACTGTTTGCGAAGGATGAGAGAAAGTTTCGTACTAAATACACAAATCACAAGTCACAGCAGACAAACATTATTTGGAACACAACATGGAACAAATTACAAGGACATACGAGATGTATGCTGGGTAAGTAAATGTTGTCAAAGTCGAACCAAACAAAACATTTCTTAACTTAACAGAAAGCAGAAGGACGACAATGGAAGGAAGTAAACGAGCATCGAGCATCGTTGGATTTGACTTACCCCAATATCAGATCCAAGTCATCAGCTTTTATTCTCGGTTCCGCTGGCGCAGCCTGCGAGCGCGCCGACAATCTCAACGCAGCTCCGTTGAGCAAGGACGCAGGCTCGAAGGATTGCTGCGATTGCTGCGGTTGCGGCTGCGGCTGGCGTATGATTATGTTTGGCGGCGCCTGGGCGGCGCTCACCTTGGAGAACATGTTGTACACCTTGCCGTTGTCCGGCTGCAGGACAGTCGGACGCGTCTGGACGTAGTAGCCGCCCAGGCCACCGGATAGCCGGCTATGGTTTTTGGCATTTTTGTTGGCCGTGTCGTAGCTCAATTGGCTGCCATTCACATAGATGGCGCCGCCATTGCGCGTCGACGTGTTGCTGAAGGAGACATTCGGATGCTGCGCAGGAGCTGCCGGCAAACCAAACAACTGCGAAATGTTGCGATTCAAATAGATGTCATTGATGGACTCCTTGCCGGGCTGCTGCGGCTGTTGCGGCACCGGCTGAATGCCAAAGCTCATGCCCAGATCACCCGACAGGTCGTTGTTGGAGAGGAAACTCAGCTTGGGCTGATATTTGCTGGGCATGCTCACATTCTTGCTGACTTGGCCGTTGAACAAGGCTTTGCCGTTGCTCTTGTTGTTGTTGTTGTTGTTGGTGCTGTTGCTATTTGTGCTGCTGCTGTTGTTGTTGTTGCTGTTGGTGTTGCTCTGGTGTATGAGCTCAGTGACGGCCTGCAGTTTCTCCTGCACCGGAAGCACATTGTTTGACACAGTCGAAGGCAGCACCAGATGAGCAGCACCCGGTCCGGCGGCATATTTGGAACTGAGCCGCACATTCGCCTTGGCGGCCGCGTTGGGCGAGATGCGTTTGAGCGCATGGAAATAGGGATACTTGAGGCTCTGCTGGGCCGTCGGTCGCTTCTCAGGATCGTAGGCGAGCATGTCCTCGAGCAGGTCCAGCCCGTTTTGGCTGCAGCGACTGACCACGCTGCTCAGCGGCACCTTAATGCAATCGGGATAGCGGAAATGAATCATGGACGCCAGTCGATAACCATCCGGCCAGTCGCTCTGCAAAAAAAAGAGAAGCTTAGCACACAAAAATTACGAAAAGGAGCTGGAGATATTTTACCTTTCCGGGCGTGCCCAGGACCGAGCAGATCTTGAAGAGTTGATCGACTTCGCTGCTGCCGGGAAAGAGCGGCCGGAACGTGTACAGCTCGGCCATGATGCAGCCCATGGCCCAGAGATCGATGGTGCTGCCGTAGTTGGTCGAGTGCAGCAGCACCTCCGGAGCGCGATACCAGCGCGTGGACACGTAATCCGTGAACGGCGGACGCGAACGAATCTCGCGCGCCAGCCCAAAGTCGGCGATCTTAATGAGCTCTGGCCCGGAGCACAGCAGATTCTCCGGCTTGAGATCGCGATGAAAGAAGCCATGACGATGCATAAACGCCAAACCCGTCAACACCTGTCAGATTTAAATATATATGTTCTCTTTCAGTTTACTTTAATCCCAATCTCCTTTGCCCACCTGAAACAGAATACTCTTGAGCTCCGGCTCCGGCAAATGCGTGTCGCGATCCTTGATCATTTGATACAGATTCTCCTTCATGTACTCGAACACAAAGTACAAAGTGTCGTTCTCCCTGATCACTTCCTTCAGCTTCACGATATTCGGATGCGAGAGTTTCTTCAGAGACTGCAAACCAAAATAAATAATTTAAGGAAAGTGGGATAAAATTAATAAAGTTCCTTTGCTAACTTTGACTTCACGCAGATTCATCGCCTCCTCCCAGGAGTAATATTTTCGTTTCATGCGTTTTATGGCCACCTTTTCGCCGGTGTCCTTGCGCTGGCCGAGCACAACGGTCCCATACGTCCCATCACCCAGCTGGCTCAGTGTAATATAACGATTCATGGTACAATCAGCATGTGGGCGCTTTTCACATATTTTCTATATCCAACGGAAACTAAAAGGTGAATACAAAAAAAATTTAAATTTAATTAATATACTAAATATTTATATAAAAAAAAAGTAAGCTTTTGTTTACCGAGTACCTCTCTTTTAAAAGGGGATTTGTTAGGCAAATTTTAGTTTTAAATATACTACAAAATTTTACTTAATAACTTATTTAATATTTTAGAACAGTCTGTTTGATTATCGAATGTGTCGACATTCCACGGGGACCACAATTAAAACAAATGCAAACACTTAAAATCGAATCAAATCAACGTGTTGTAAACACCATCAACTAAGTAAGTGGCAATTAATTGGATTGTCATGGCCCACACCTGGACGTTGAAAGGATAAAGACCACATGTTGAGGACTTTGCTTTTGGACGCCTCAAAATGGTAAGCGATCAATATATTGATTTCAAACTTAAATTATTTAGAAACTTGACCAATTAACTGTGATTATGATTGCAGCTATCTATGACTCCAGCTATCAAGGACATGGTACATAATTTTGGGTCTACACATATTGTTTACTGATTGGATAACATTGAAACATTGGAACAATAGGCCTATAAATAGGCCTGCACGAATATTTAATTCAATATCATCGTGATAAACAAATCGTCAGCCGCAATTGAACTTTACTTAAATGTTATATTTATATACCCTTCTAAATGTGAGTCAATAATTTTCATTGGGCAACCTTTTTTCTGCATCGAATGAATTTTTAACTTGACCTTTCAAATAACATATGCAAATTTCTTTTTGTCGTTGAAAATGCGATAAATCTTTTTTTAACGTTTATACAGGGTGTTCAATGAAAGTAATTTAAAGGATAATCGACTCAATATTCTGTTCTTATTTTTACTTTAAGGTTAATATTAAGCTATTGTAAAAGTTTGTTATATGTCCTAGTTTATATATAATTCTGCTGGACATAAGGATACATTTCGCACCCTACGAATATAAAAAATGTATGTACACCAGTTTGTCTCCATTTGGTATCAAATTTCAGAGACAATTAGCAGCACAAAACGTTGGCTTTATTATTATTTATTCATAGCACTGTGTCAAATTAAAAGACGCGACGTTGAAAGTTCCACGTTCAAATCGCATGTGTGGTTTCTGCTGGGTGGCAGAAAGGACCAGGAGGAGGAGGAGGAGCAGGAGGAGGAGTTGCAGGACGAGAAGCAGCAGAAGGTGCCGGAACCGAAACTTGAGTCAGCTTTTGTTTTGGCTTTCGTTTGAATATTGTGGCACAGCCTTGAAACACATTTAACATTTCATTTAATTGAACGCTTCACAGAACACGCACACCAATAAAAACACATTTATTTATGATGATGGACCTTTCACCTAATGGTGCACATCCATATAAAATATATACATGAAGTAAAGCGACTCCAGCTTAAAGTATTTTCACTCACTTTATCGATTAACTTTAGTTAACACAAACTAGATTTCAATTTAGAATGTTTTAATTTTACCTAAGTTTAACTAAAGCTGCGAGTATTTATAAGGATAAAGTTAGCAAACTGTTTTACTGCGAGCTTATCTCAATATCTACTATTGCGAGCAGGAGCTTATTTTGTAAGCAAATATTAACAACTGCCAACTACGCCGATATCCACAACAACCGCAACCCTAAGTAGACCAAGCGCCCTTTCCACGCCCGTTGTCAACAAAACACGCCGCGAGAGAGCCACGCACGAAGCCCGACGATTACGTGGAGTCCAATCGTGGCGCTGACCGGCCAGTGCCAACTGATTGCACCTGTTCGAGACTACGCCAGGGTTGAAAATTTCGTGTCCTTTTTTGCCGTTTCCTTTTGTATTTTCGGCAAGGCAGGTAAGTAAGGCGCATTCTCCGGAGTTGGCGGCTGGTTACTAAGCATGTCCTGCACTCGCTGTCGTCGTATTTACCAAAAAAATTTGTTTGCCACATTCGCGCAGGTTGCCGGGGCAACAAGTCGCCAACAACTCGCAGGCGGTTGGCGGCCCCTGGCCGGCATATGTTTAACGGCCAGGCAGCGATATGGACAACGAGACGAGCGCACAGGTTGTGGAGACGAATAAAACGTTTCTTGAAGAGGTCAATTTTCCGGAGCCGGGCATCATTAATCTAGATATGATCAAGTCAGCTTACCTGGAGGAGGGACAACGCGGCGAGACGCGTCGCCTGCATCAGCTGGAACCGGTTGTCTTGGAGCGCATCAAATTGCTGCGACTGGAGTTTAAAAGTGAGTCAATTTAGTTCCGCTCATATGAACAGAATCAGGGCTTGAAATAACTGTTTATTTGGAACTCTCTCTAACCTAAAAATACATATGTACACATAAATACAACTTAGTAAGCCCTTTTATTAAAGAAATTTATTTTAATATGCTTATTAATGATACGTACTATAATGCGGAAAATACAGATATTCTACGCATTGATCACCTGTGGGTTCTGCCTAATCTGACCAAACTGTGCCTTAATTGCAACAAAATTGAGGTGATTGAACACATTGGAATGCTGACCGCTCTCAAGGAACTCAACTTGAGCTTTAATTATATAACAAAAATTGAAAATCTGGAGACGCTCGTCAATCTGGAAGTGTTATCTTTGTTTAGCAATCGCATAACAAAAATCGAAAACTTGGAGACACTAGATAAATTGGTTATACTTAGCATTGGTAACAATTTAATCAATGTTTTGGATGGCGTAAGTTTGATACAATCGAATTTAAATAACCTTTATAATGCATTCCATATTACAGATCGATCGCTTGCGCTTTGTCAGCAGTCTAAAAGTACTGAACCTGGAAGGTAATCCCATTGCCAAGCTGCCCGACTTTCCATTGGCCCAATATGCGATGGCTCTATTGCCCCAACTGAATTACTATGAATATGTTTTTATCAAGGATGAAATGCGCCAAGCGGCCCAGAAGAGATTTTAGTAAGATATTAACATATTAAGCGGGGTAATTATATATAATATAACAATTTCTCTTCTTCGCTACAGTCGGGAGCTGCGCGAAATCGAGGGAAAGCAGGAGAAGGAAATACATGATCGGGAGACGGAGACCCGAGCTCAAGCGGAGGCGGAACGTTTGGCCTCCAGTTTTGTGGAGCATCTGGATGGACGTCAGCTCTACGAGAGCATGTGGCGCGGCGATGAGGATGGCGCTGTTCTCATGCTGGTCGGTGCAGCGGCACAGGAACTGGCCGAAGAGTACGAAAAGGATGTGCATGAGCTGACCCAGAAACTATACAAACTGGGCCTGGAACGCTTCAGCGAACGCGATGCAGAAATCAAACATTTTACGCGCAGTCTGAACGAGGGCCAGCAGGAGCTGCAGAAGCTTGGACAGAAATATATCGAAGAATTTATGCTGTACAGGGACCAGACCTTTGAGGAAGCCAACGAGACGTTGCGTCAACTGGAAACTTGCGAGGAGTCTGCGCCGGAGCATCTGCAGCTGTGCGAAGCGATGGACACGCTCAATGCGCAATTCGACGATGCGCTCAACGAGATGTGGCAGAATCTGATGGCCCAGGAGGTGCATCTGCATGAGGCTGTCGAGGTGAGTTTTGATTAACATCTTCGGTAATTAGCAATGACAAGTGTTTCCACAGGAAACCATTCTCAACTTTGAACGCATGATCTCGCGCTTAATGTGCACCTTTGTGGAGGAGGCTCAGGTCTATTTTCTGCAGCTGCGCGATGTTTGTGACCACTTCGCAGACAACATGACCGACGTAGTGTCGCGATTCATTGCGCAGAAGCTGGCGCTGCGAGATCTGGACACAGTGCCTCCTGAGCTTCGTATGTGCATCGATGATCGGACGGCCTTGTTGAATCTTGTCGCTGACATGAAGGCCACGCATACGGCACGTATTGAGGATCGCGAAGATCGCATGAGCACCAGGAGCAAGGAGTCCATAGAAGACTTAGTTGGCAAGCTTAATAGAGCCGAAATAGAGCGACATCGTGCCAAAATCTTGGAAATAAACTCCTTTATGGAGATGATGACGGAGGCCATGGCCAAGTTGCCGGAGGAAATTCATAAGGAGTTACTAATGGAGGAGCAATAAGCCTATAAATCAACAGTTGCTGGCGTCTTAAAAAACCTTTAATAAATCATTTGAAAGTATATATAGTAAATGAATTCATAATTCAAACTAGTAAATGCATTAAAACATACGCTTGCAGCATGTGAAAGATAACAACATTTTAGTTGCCAGCTTTTTTCTTTAGACCTTCAAGATATATGCCCAGGCCTTCTTGCATCTGTGGGTGGTTAATAAACGACAAGAAACCTTCCAGGTCCTTAGCCCGTTCCTTCTCAAAGCGCTGCAAATCAGCAGCTCTGAACTGTTGCTTGGTTAGAGCACGAGCCATTGGATTGACTTTGGCAAACGTGCCTATAAATTCGCCGCACTTGGCCAAAGCCTCCTCCTTGCTGCTGGCAACATCGTCAACAAGGCCGATCTGGAGCGCTTCCTCTGTGGTAAACATGCGTCCCTGGTTTAAGGCACGCTCAGCAACACGACGCGGCAGCACGTTCTCAAAATTGAACATACAAAATATGGGTGGCACCATGCCCAGTTGAGTCTCATTAAGGCCAATTCTGCAATTGGGAAGCATTACACGATACTCACAAGACGTGGCCAGCAAGCAGCCTCCAGCTGGTGCGTGACCCTGCCAACAAAATATTATATAAATTTAAACAAACAGTGTCTAATTAGTGCCTTCTGATATTTACATTAATCGCCGCCGCTGTCGGCATGCCACTGCCATAGAGAGCCACCCAGACATCCTGCAGCGTAGTCCACAGTAAACGCACCCGTTCCTTGTTCGGCTTGTACATTTCGTGTATGTCCAATCCCGCAGAGAAAACTTTGTCATTTGACTACAAGTGAGGTGAGTTACTTTTAATGTTTGCATTAATTATAAATGTTCTTACAGATGTCAGTATGAGGCCACGGCTTTTGTTGTTCTCGATTTCCCCAATGGACTGATGCAGATCGCGCAACAACTCCACGTTGAGGCCATTGATGGGCGGCCGTTTCATGGTAAGTGTGGCAATACCAGTTTTATCATTAACTTCCACTGCAGTCAACCTTGCAGCAGTTGACATAGACCTGCATGCTCCTGCGGCATGAGGCACTAGACTCAAGAACTTTGATCGCATTATTTAATCTTTGAATATGTAAACAGCTCAAATTGAACTTTGGATGCTGTAAAAGATGGTACTGATTTAATAAGATTTCTTATTTCAAATTAACTCTCCTCAATATGTAATTAATCACTTTGCCCATATTTCTGCCAAGTTTTAAATTTAAGCATTAACCAAACGCCTAAGCATTTAAAATAATAATTATTGAGATTAACCTGTTGCCTTGCTATCGATCAAGTCTTTTCGATAGTTTCGATTTCGATTAAACATCCCTAAATTGCAAATTATTCGTTAGATAAGTGTTTATTAAATACGTTCAAGGTCACTTTTTTAACCCTTTTAATAAAACCAATTTTCTAAAAGCATTTAAATTTATATCATTTAATTCAATACCCGTCGCCTTATTATCGAGTGCGCCTATTCGATAAATGCGAAGAGCTTTACAAATGACAAAACTGCCATTGCAAATTTAATAACGACTTTTGTGCTCAAAACACGATAATATCAAGTCTATAACAGCTATATTTGTAAATAAAATAAAACAAAACATTTTGTTCGTATTATCTAGGAGCACCGTTATTCTAATATCAAACCCAAACCCTTTTAAATGCACAGATTAACACAGTATGATGGAAATGGAACCAAAAATCACTCCTTGCCCTTACTTTTGAGCTCGGCAAGATACTCCTCCAATCCCTGCTGAAACGACGGTCTATTTATATATTCCAGGCATTCGCGTAATTGACCCTCCGGATCATCGATCAAAGGCTGCACATGCGGTGCACGAAACTGTCGCTTGGTCTGTGCCCGGGCCACAGGATCCGTCCCATCAAAGGTTCCAATAAATTCAGCACATTTACACAGCGCATCATCTTTGTTCTCGGCCACCTCATCGATGAGATTCACTTGCAACGCTTCTGTGGTGCTGAACAGTTTACCCCCCAGGAGCGCACGCTCAACAATGGGTGGTGGCAGAACGCTCAAATAGGAGTTCACTATGAACGGTGGCACCACATAGCCAAACTTGGTGGCATGAATGCCAATGCTAAAGCCCGGTAACATGACGCGGTATTCGCACGCCGTAGCCAGAACACAGCCAACAGCAATTGCGTGACCCTGTTGTGGGGAGAGAATTCCATTTAGCAACTAGTTCAGCATTGGGAGTGTACTTACATTAATGGCCGCCGCTGTGGGTACACCGCATTGGTAAAGGGTCAGCCACATGTCCTGCAAAGCTCTCCAGAAGGCTACCAAACGCTCCTGGTTCGGTTTGTACAGTTCGTTAAGATCCAGCCCGGAGGAGAACACCCTATCGTTGGACTATACAAAGAAATGAGTAAAAACTAATTAATCAGCAACAAATTGACAGCTTACCGATGTTAGTATAAGGCCGCGACTCTTGTTGCACTCAACCTGCTTAATGGACTCGTTCAGATCCCGCAACAGCTCCAAATTACAGCTGTTTACGGGCGGTCGGTTCATTGTGAGCGTCGCAATACCCGTTTTATCGTCCACATCAACCAGGGTGAGATTGTGTACATTTGCCAGCGATCTGCACGGGCAGCACAATAGACGCCTGCCTAAATTTAGGACTTTTGTTTGGTAACGCAGCATTGTTGGGACTGTTGATCACATGATACACAGTAGATAAGGTTATTTACTTTATACTTGTATCTTTTCGTCACAACTTTACTAGAAGTGCAACGATCGTGACGTCACGATCAGCAAGCCGAGAGCTATTCCATAACTGCTTCGTACCATGTATTGTTTGAAGCTAAGAAGAAGAAACTAAACTTGTTCCATTCCCTTGGTTCACAACAAAACCATAGCGGAGTTTCAAACCAAAACCATGGCTGCAAACCCAAAACGAATTAACAAAAAGATTTTCAATTTAATGTTTCAAATGTTTTTAAAAGTACGTATAAAAACTGTTAAAGATGAGAAAAACGAAGTTACATTCAATTCTTGGCCTTCTTTTTCAAACTTTCCAGATATAAGCCCAGTCCTTTCTGCACAGCTGGTTGATTTACAAAGAACAAAAACTTCTCCAAATCCTGGGCACGTTCATTTTCTAACTGCTCCAAATCAGCAGCCCTAAACTGTTGCTTGGTTAGCGAACGTGCCAAGGGGTTGGCCTTGGCAAATGTCCCAATAAACTGAGCACACTTGGCCAACGCCTCCTCCTTGCTGCTGGCCACTTCGTCAACCAGGCCGATTTGCAGCGCTTCCTCCGTGGTAAACATGCGTCCCTGGTTCAGGGCACGCTCCGCCTCGCGACGGGGCAGAACACTCAGAAAGGCCGACATAAACCATTTTGGGGCCACAATGCCAAGTTTGGTTTCGTTCAAGCCAATCGTGAATTTTGGCAGCATCACGCGATACTCGCAGGACGTGGCCAATAGACAACCTCCAGCCGGCGAGTGGCCCTAACGAAGAATATCAGTTTATTAATGTGCTCTAAGGTGACTTTAAGTGGCGTACGTTTATAGCAGCTGCTGTTGGTACACTGCTGCCGTAGAGCGCTAACCAAACGTCCTGCAGTGCTGTCCAAAATGCAATAAGGCGCTCCTTATCGGGCTTATACATTTCGAGTATGTCCAACCCGGCGGAGAATATTGATGGATTAGACTAAAAAAATTCGAGTGAAATACATAAAGATAAACATAAACATGTATTAAAAATGATAATTCAATTTTTTAGCTCACGGATGTCAATATGAGGCCACGACTTTTGTTGCCCTCTATTTCCTCGATTGACTGTCGCAGATCGCTCAACAACTCCAAATTAAGTCCATTTACGGGCGGCCGGTTCATGGTAAGCGTAGCTATGCCAGTTTTATCATCGACCTGGACAGTGGTCAGCTTCGTGGCAGCGGACATGTGCCTGCACACATCCGCGACACGGGGCACCAGGCAAAGGAACTTGGAGCGCAGCATTCTTTAAAAGAAAATGTCTAAACATGTCAACAACTGGAAATGACCTTTGAACACTATGTTAATTGATGGAAATTTTCTAAGGTAAGTGATTTTATTAATAGACAGAGTATCTCTATTTTGAAATGAATTCGTTAAGTTTTCCGACATATAAATAAATACAATATAAATAATTAAAATCACCTAATTATTTAAACTGGTAATCAAAACAGCTGTTACAGAACCTGTTGCACTTTCATCTATTGTGCCAGGGCTGCATATTATAAACTGCCTCCACCAGTTCGTTAAATGGAACATTGCTAATGTTGCTATAATTTAACTGGGAAGTTATATTGTTGTTAAGTTGTTGAACTATACTAGACAATTGTTGCTTGTAATAATAAACGTATTGCATAAGCAAGTGTATGCTAATTTCAGCTGCTAACAATTCGAACCAGTTCAGTGATTGAACAAAGTGTGGACTGCCCTCATTCATATCGCGATGCAACTATGTATTTTGACATTTACTTTACACGTCACTACGCCGCAGCTGTCACTTTGCCGATTCGACTGCCTTCGTGTACGCTTTGCGCTTATTCTTCGTTGGTCTGGCTGATTAGCTGTAACTTTCACTAACGCGTTTCATACAAAACACACACGAAAAAATGGGCTCCGGCAAGCAACAAAAAGTGCAATCATCTGGATTCACCAAGGAGGAGGAGCTGCTGCTGCAGGATTTCAGTCGCAACGTGACCACAAAATCTGCGACAATATTTTATGGCAACGCTTTCATCGTCTCCGCTTTGCCCATATGTAAGTACCGTGAAAGGTGACACGTTGTTGATTTTCGAAAGGGCTCCTGCTAACCGACTTTTGTCACTGGCTTAGGGCTCTTCTGGCGCATACACAACATGGACCTGTGGCCCAGCTCCATTTTGTTTGTGCTTGTGACAGCAGCCAGCACCTATTTGATGGCCACCGCCTACAAGAACATCAAGTTCCAGTTGAAGCACAAGATTGCGGTGCGTCGCGAGGAAGCCGTTACTCGCGAGGTGAATCGTCAGGTGGGCGATGACAAGAAGGTCACGCGCAAGGAGAAGGACGAACGCATCCTGTGGAAGAAGAACGAGGTCGCCGACTACGAGGCCACCACATATTCGATCTTCTACAACAATGCCCTTTACCTGGCCATCATCATCTTCATTAGCTTCTTTCTGCTGAAGAATGCGACGCCCTTCGTGAACTACATCTTCTCGATCGGTCTAGCGAGCGGTGTCCTGGCGTTATTCTCCACCAGCGCCCAGGCGAACTGAACAACTTCATGTACTCGTAATGTTAGGCACCTTTAGAAGAGATTCTTACCTTAAAGTGCGAGGAACAAATTTCCATTCATCACTCGCATCTTGACTTTGATGTAAACATTTTAGCTATTTCGAAAAAGTATAAATTTTATAATGAAATGTTGTCTTTCTTGTAGAAAGCTTAAAACAAAACACTTCCATTTGCAAAATGTTTAAATAAAATTTTTTGAAAACCCAGAAGTGAAGAATACACATTGTTATCAGTCCGTAATGCTATTTATATTTCCATGAAAAAATGCCTAATCTAATCGTAAATGCAGGGATCCGACAAGCTTGCCCTAAACAGCTTCGAGGAGCAGAGCGATACCCTGGCCGCCACCAATGCACGCGGAACCGATGCCGTACTTGAGTTTCTTACGCCTACGTAGAATGGAGGAAAGAGGATAAAATATAAACTGATCTGAATTGATGCTGTCAACTACTTACTGCAACTCATGTACCAGATGACCGGTGATGCGAGAGCCACTGGCGCCCAAGGGATGGCCCAAAGCAATGGCACCACCATTCACATTCAACTTGGTCATGTCCAGCTTGAGGGCATCGGCACAGGCCAGCGTTTGTGCGGCGAAGGCTTCATTGATCTGCAAGGCAATCGAATGAGAGGCAAGCTGTAAATGCTTGATAGCTGGCAATTTACCTCGATTAAGTCGATGTCCTCCAGTTTCTTGCCGGAAACACGGAGCACATTCTGTATGGCCGGTACGGGTCCAATGCCCATAATCTCGGGTTTGACGCCCACAAAGGAGAAGGCAACGAGACGCGCGAGCGGCTTCAGATTGTACTCCTTGAGGGCTTCCTCGGAGGCGACAATCACGGCGGCGGCGCCATCGCAAATGCCGGAGGCTGTTCCCGCGGTGACGACGCCATTCTTCTTGAACAGCGACGGCAGCTTGGTCAGGCCCTCGATGGTGGTTTTTGGGCGTGGATGCTCGTCAATTGCAAAGTCCACTTCCTTGCCCTTGACCTTCAGCTTAATGGGTGTGATTTCGGCATTGAAGGCGCCCTCCTGCTGCCCCTTCTCCCAGTTCTTCTGCGAACGCAGCGAAAACTCGTCCACGCGCTCCCTGGAAATCTTGTACTGATCGGCCAAGTTCTCGGCCGTCAGCGCCATGGGCAGCTTGCAGTGGGTGTCTGTGAGGCCCGCCCACAGGGCATCCTCCAGATTGTAGTTGGCGCCCAACGTAGTGCCGAAGCGCATGTTGCGCGCAATGAACGGCGTCTGGGACATGCTCTCCACACCGCCGGTCAGCGCCACCTTGGCGCCGCCCACCAGAATGTCCTGGGCGCCATTGACGATCGACTGGAAGCCAGAGCCGCACAGGCGATTAATGCCCAGCGCTGGCTTCTCGATCGGCACGCCGCAGTTGAGGCCCACATGACGGGGCACATAGATGCCATCCGTGGAGGATGACTGCAGGAAAAGTCAACAGAGCAGAATAATTAAAATGTGATTTCAGCTAAATCTTTTTTAATTGTAGACTTTGGCAATAATCTTATCTATAGTCAAAGGCCAAGTGCTTGAGAGAGGCTGAGATGCTTAAGAGTAGTGTTTAGGATCTATTAGAGAAATAGCTGCCACTTACCGCAATCACATTGCCCACGATGACCGTGTCCACCTGCTCGCCCTTTAGACCCGCCGCCTCCAGCGCCGCCTTTGCGGCCGTCGTCTGCAGCTGGGTCTGGTTGATGTTCTTCAGGGCGCCGCCGAAGGTGCCGAAGGCTGTGCGCTTAGCGGCCACAATATAGATACCTGAACAACAATTATAAATGTTGGATAAAACACATTTACATATATGTATTTAGTTGTTATCATGCTTATTCAAATTAGGCAATGTTAGCGAAAGCAAATCTCGCTTTTCGCTCAACAGGTCCAAAGTCTGTTCCCTTGCCGGTGCTCGGTTAGCTCCGATGGGACAAGGGGCGCGTGGGGAGCCGAGGGGCAGTCGGTCACAGATAATACAGCAACAAGTCCAAAGTTCATTTTTGTATATATCAAAGTGTCTCGATAGCAATTTACCCTTAACTAAAGACAACGCATTTACCTTTTGTAACTGCGGACATTTTGCAAACACGATTTAACGAATTAATGAAATTGCAATTAAAATTGATTAAAATAAAAATAAACCGAAACTCGCAGCAGAAACTCTTTCGCTCTCTTTGTGGAACCGCTGGCGACAAATGCTCGACGTCAACTTGCAAGCAAATTGCGGCCGGCCGACATTTTGTAGAGCGTAAAAGCTCCGCCTCCGCTGAGCAGCGAAGCTTTTTTGGCCAAACACAAACAAACTTTCAGCTGGTTCATGCACAGAACGAAAAAGTGAGTGTGATTGAACATTTACAATCAGTGATTATAGACTAATAAATAATAAAGCATCGTTTGTTTGTATCTTGCAAATCAAGTTTATTTCGAATGATCTATAATAAGCCCCGTTAGTCTTTTCGGAGCTTTTCGCATAGTTTTCGATGAACTAAATTTAGTTCCTTAGTTTACTCTCTCTTAGTTCCGCATGATAGCCCATTGGTAATTGAAAGATTCGCACAGTTTATGAACTTAGACTAGAGTTGTATATTCAATATTTGGACTTAAATAAACATACATAGTTGAAATGCTGGACTTTTAATTAAACTTTATACGTGGAACTAGACAGAGCTGCAGCCAAAGGAATCTCGAAAGCGGTCACAAAATAGCAATTGGCCTCGACTGCAATTTAAATATAGCAAAAGTAATTGTACGTTTTTAAGTGTATTGTATTTCTTATTAAAATGTGTTCATCGTTCATATCTATGGTGAGTTCGATATATCCATGTTGTCCGACTTCTCAACGCTGACCGATTTGCGGGAGCTCTTCGCCTCGGCATCCTCCGCAATGGATTTAAGCTTGCGTGCGTCTGGAGTGCGTGATCGTCGTCGCGATGAGGACGATGAGGTTGACTTGATTGCAATCGTTGCAATATCTTTGCTGCGGCTAGATCGGGACTTGCTGATTAGAGCCGGCGGCGATGGGGAGCTGCGCTTGCTGTGCGATCGCGGCGAGCGGACGCGATGCGATTTCTTGCTGCGCTCACGGGATCTGGAGCGTTTGCCGTTGCCACTGCTGCCGCCGCTGGCAGGCATAATGCTTATACCTGCACCGCCTCCACCTGCTGCTGCTGCTGCCGCCGCATGCGAGCGTGAACGGCTCGTGCGTGATGTGCTGCGGCGGTGTCGAGACCTGGAGCGCTTGCCGCGCGACCTCGATGAGCGCGAATGCTTGCCACCACGCGAACGTGAGCGGCGCGAGCGTGAGCTGCTGCGACGATGGCGCGAACGAGAGCGTTTGCTGCGCGACCGCGACGAGTGTTTGCCGCGGGAGCGCGAGCGTCGGGATCTGGAAACGCTGCGACGCTCACGTGTCCCGGAGCGACGACGCCGTCGCGAGCTGGAACGATGCGAACGGGATCGACTGCTGGTGCGGCGCTCTCGGGAGCGCGAATGAGAGCGGGAACGTCGCCGCTTATCCTTGGCCAGCATGCCAATGACGGGATCTATGGCGGCCGATATCATGCTCTGTGCTTCCTTGACAATCGTCATTGCCTCCTCGATTTCGGCCTGGGCCGCCTCGTTGGACTTAGCCTCGGGCTTAGTTATGGAGTACGTCGAATGGTAGACACTCAAGTGGCCGCCCTTGAACTCCTGACCCTGCAGACGTAGCGCGTGTATGACGCTTGTCTGCTCACAGAACTCGATCATGCAGTACGTCTTGTTGTCCTTCTCCGCCCACCGGGCGTACTTGACCTCACCGGCGCGTTGAAAGCATTCCATGAGGTCGTCCAGGCGCCACTCGTTGCGCACATCGCACACAATGATGGTGCGGCGGATTTCCTCAATCTTGCGCGCATCGTAAAATGATGGCAATGCTGGATATTCGGGTAGATTGAACTCCACCAGCTTCGGATCGTACGTCTTGATGACCTGCTGTGGCAACTGGCCCTCAATGCGATTAATCACCTCCGGCGGCAGCTTGGAGTCCGGCTTCTGCAGCCCCGGCACAATAGTGCCGTTCTTCAGCATCTCCAGCGCCCGATACTCCTCGGGTATGGCCAGCACCGGAATAACGATGAGCGCCCGGTCAATAAATACGGTGTTTGTCAAATGTTGAGCCACGGGCACACTGCCCGTCTCCGTGTATTTAACGTAACAGATGCGCGACTGCACTGGACAGGAGACATCCCGGATGGTGGGGTACAGTCGAATCTCCTCGATTTTGCCAATGTTGCCGAAAAGCGTTTGCATTTGATCTTTGGTGGCCTGCGGCGCAATATTGGTCACCTGTATAACACGCGGTGTATTGCCGCCAGCCATGTTTGATGCTTCACTTTGTTTTTGTCAAACTTGAAAAACGTTTGTTAGTTTTTTGGCATAAAAAATAAATATTCAATTAACCTCTCACACAAGTGGAAAAAATTCGACAAGGGCTGCACAAGGCGTCGCGAAAATTTCGATTTACCCACAGGGCTAGCGCACCGATAACAGTTTCGCGTTTCATTCGCACAGCGTTATCGATTGCGATTACCATCGGTTTGCAACTGCGAGTACTGATTATTTGTGTGAATTGTGAATGTAAAAGTTGTAGGAAAATTTGTACACTAGTAAATGCAAAAATTTACACAAATTGCAATAAATATTTCTAAATAAAACGTCAGCAATTGTTCACCATTCGGCTCGCCCCAGACATGTCGGAAAGCCAAGTTCCATCTGTGTCCAAATCCAGCATAAACGATTTACGACAATTTCGCATAAATAAAAATGCAGCTGCCGCAGCTGCCAGCCAAAGTAGAACTGGTAGGCATTGTGTTTCCTTTTCGGTTTGTACGAATGATGTTTAAGATTACAATTTTAATGCAATTTCAGAGCGTGTGCCTGGCAAGAAACGCATCCAGGTGATGGCGGACAGTGACAGCGACAGCGCAGATTGCCAGACGCCAAAAAAGGCCAGGCTAGTATTAACCGTCAAGGAAAAAGAAGAACGTTATATGGCGGCTGCAAAAATAATGCCTCAGTACGATACGATGGTAAGCGAACGTTTGCTTTGGGGTTTTCTTTTCTTTGCTTTTTTTTTTTGATGAGCTTGGTGCGCGGGGCGAAGCGCGCGCGTCGCTTACATGTGTTCGGAATATGGCGATTCGGGCCCGGCATTGGGAACAGCTGTTTCCACAGTGGCGTCGCACGAAAGGGGTTGTTCGCCAAATTATAGGTCAGGATTTTTATGTCGGCAATTATGTTTAATTTATTATATTTTGTTTCACAATTAATTTTTTTACATATTTAACTACTTGTTTTATTTGTTTATAAATTTTAATATTTTTAATATATTCTAATCGGCTAATACCTTTTTCAGGCAATTCAAGACTCGCTGGCACGTTCAAATTGGGACGTTGCAGCCGCAATTCGTTATCTGAAGGAACACTGCAAGCCCAAAGCGCATAACGGTCCACTGGATAAGCCCAAACTGAAGTCCAGCTCGAATGGCAAGTCACACAGCAAGTCGACCGGAAACTACTCAGACTACGACAATTCAGATGACGATGATGTGAAGCAATCCAAGGATCAGGTGTACGACAGCGATGACAGTGACACCGAGATGTCCACCAAAATGACTGGACAACGCAAGAAAGTTTTCCAGTTTATGAACACAGCCAGTATTGTTGAATTGCAATCGGTCAAGACGCTGTCGGAGAAGAAGGCAACGGTGATTATTGAGATACGGCCATTTAATGACTGGGCAGATCTGCGTCAGAAACTGGAGGGCAATAGATTGTCGGCCGATCTTCTTAATTACGCACAGGATCTGATCAACAAACAGAACACGGTTGCCAACATATTGAGCAAATGCAACGGCATGGTTCAGCGTCTGGAAACGGCCATTGCCAATGGTGCCGGAATTGTAGAGCAGCCACGGATTCTAGACAGCAAGTATGTATCTCTTTACGCTATGTATTCTGCATACCTCTTAAACAGTCGAGAGTATTATCAGTTTGTTATAAATCTTAAGCTGTGAGAGCATCTTTCTAATTTTTTTTTTTTGTATATATTACAGTTTGCATTTGGCCGACTACCAAATAATTGGGCTCAATTGGCTGACTGTCATGCACAAGCAGGAAATGAATGGCATCTTGGCGGACGAAATGGGCCTGGGCAAGACCATACAGGTCATAGCGTTTCTGGCTTATCTCAAAGAGCACGGCCTGAGCAAAGGGGCGCATTTAATTGTGGTGCCGTCGTCAACTCTGGATAATTGGGAGGCAGAAATTGCCAAATGGTGTCCCAGTTTGGTTGTGGAAAAATATCATGGCTCGCAGGACGAGCGGCGAAGAATGCGTGTACGTTTTGCCAAAGATGGCTTCACTGGCTTCGATGTCCTACTCACCACGTAAGTGATTTATTTAAGTTGTATTATGATGTTGCTTAATCTGTGACTCGGCAGCTACCATATAGTTGGATCGACGCCCGAGGAACGCAAGATGTTTCGCGTTTGCAAACTGCACTATGTGATCTTCGACGAGGCTCACATGCTGAAGAACATGACGACACAGCGCTATGTGAATCTGATCACAATCAATGCTGAGATGCGCATTCTGCTCACAGGCACTCCGCTCCAGAACAATCTGCTTGAGTTAATCTCGCTTTTGTGCTTTGTTATGCCGAAATTTTTTGCCAAGAGCATTGAGGACATTAAAACATTATTTGTCAAGGTGTGTATGGTATAGATGTAATTCTGATATGAAAATGAATTATCGTTACATGTTTTATTCACTTTGCAGAAGAATAAAACCGATGGTGATCAAGAGGAAGTTTCACAATTCCAAGAAACTCAAGTGCAGCGTGCCAAACGCATTATGAAGCCATTCTTATTAAGGCGGCTTAAAAAGGATGTGCTTAATAATTTGCCCAAAAAGCACAGCTGCGTGGTAAGCATTCAATATTTAGCTCTATATAAATACATATATATATATATATTAAATACAATTTATTTCCCTGATAGGAAAAAGTTTCAATGAGCCCTTCGCAAAAGCAATATTATAAAGAATTGGTTGAATATTATTCAAACAACAAGGGCGAAATCTGCAGCAGCAGCGATCGTGCCGGCGTAGCAATTATGATGGAAATGCGACGCATGGCAAATCATCCGCTGCTGATGCGTCACTATTTCTCTGACGGGGATTTGCGTGGCTTCGCAAAGCGACTGGCGCGCGTCAATTCCTACAAGAAAACAAATGAGCAATATATATTTGAGGAGTTGGCCATTATGTCCGATTTCCAGGTTTACCAGTTGTGCCACAAATACGTGAGTCACATGAAACTAACTGTGTATATATATATATATAGACAAACATTTACATATCTCATTAGGAGCTGTATGATGTGAAGATACCAGATCATTTAATATGTGAATCCGGCAAATTTCTGTACCTGGACACCCTGCTGCCCAAATTGAAGGCTGAGGGACACCGTGTGCTGCTGTTCAGTCAGTTTACCATGATGCTGGACGTTGTGGAAGAGTATTTACGGATACGAAAGCATGGATTTTGTCGTTTGGACGGCGCCACGGCTGTTAAGGAACGCCAGGATCTGATCACAGACTTTAATGTCGACGACAATATATTTGTATTTCTGTTATCAACAAAAGCCGGCGGCGTGGGCATCAATTTAACTGCAGCGGATACCTGCATCATTCACGACATCGACTTTAATCCCTACAATGATAAACAGGCCGAAGATCGCTGCCATCGCATGGGGCAGAGTCGGCCAGTTACCATTTATCGTTTAATTTCGGAGAGCACCATTGAGGAGGGAATTTTGATGGCTGCCGAAGAGAAGCTAAAACTAGAAAAGGATATCACGTCCAGTGAGAAGGGCGAGGTGCATGAACAGCGTTGCGTGGTCAAATTGTTAACTATGGCGTTGGGCCTGGACAAGGACGAGGAGGAGCTACTGAACAACTCGCTGAATACCTCCAAAGAGGCGTCTACAAAGTAGGCTATTTAGGCGGCCGTCGCTGGAGCGACTCACTTTCCATTTTCCAACACTGTTTTTTTTTGTAGCGTATCATTTACCTATTTTAAAACTTATACTTAACTAGTTAGCGAGCGTCCTGCTCATATCATTTTCATCTATTTATAAGAATCAATATTGTATTAAATTATATATTATAATATATTCACATTTAAGCTCAGTTTTTGGCTATTTACAGGTTAAGCATTTAATGACTGCGGTCTCTTCATATAAAAATATTATTTTAAAAGCAATGAAACATTTTTCCTTTAAAGCAATCGCAAATAAAGTGATTATAGTTAAAAAAAATTAGCCATAGTAAACTGATGCTTTGTGTCTTGTTTTGAGTGAAAATCTTTTTATTTACTTATGAAAAAAATGAATCATTAAAATTATTAATTCAAGAACACATTTTTAAAAACTGACCTTTTGTAATTGTTCAACAATTAAATAATTCTATAGTAGAATCTGTTTGCATACACAATGATTTATTCCTTTGAATCATCGTTCGTAGCGAATCAAAAAGAAACTCGACAACTCTAAAATGAGCGAACTACGCTCGCTTTCGCTCTCACTATGCTCTCTTAGCAAGAGAGATCACATGCAGGGCGGCAATCGTGAACAGTATTCGAGAGCTTTTCGTCGCAGCGGCGATTCATCAAGTTTTAGTCTTTAACTGATCGCTCGCGCCGATGATTTAATTTTTAAGTTTAAACGCTGATTTTGTACCACAGAGAAAAACCCTGCGTCAAGTGTAGAAGACAAAACGATACTCACATTACCAAACATACATACATACATACATACATACAAATGTGCGAATTTATAGCTTTGAGAAATTTGCAATATTAAACAAAATATAACGAACAAATTAAGCGCAACGAAAGTAAACGCCTGTAATAAATGCAGTAAAAATCGAAAGTTCTATGTGATTTAAATAAAGAACCTCTGTACATAGATATATGTATTTATACGAGAATGTGCAGCAGAGTTTGGTAAAATCTATTTTGCTCTAACGACTCGTTTGCTATTATGTGATTCATATTGAGCACATATACACAAGTTTTTTGGGCGTTCAGACAAGCCGAATTATATATTTATAAATAGCAGAGCGCTCGCCAAACGGAAATCATATTGGTCCAATACAAATACTTAGTCACATCATACGAACAAATAATACCAATTCATTTCAATAAAGCAATATTTCTTAACCAAAACTAGAAAAATAAAGAATCCGACGTCATTTCGCGGCTGCCTAGCGGAAACGGAAGAATATTGCCGCACCTCCGCGCATATATAGAAAGCATAGGTATATAGATACATACATACATATATATGTATATAGCATGCAGATACGATCAAAACAAGTAGGCGAGTGTAGCCGACAATTCAATACTCGTTCACAGTGTAATAACAACCAACACAAATTGTGTGTCTACAAAAACCAATATAACAAAAGATTCGAACCTAGGAACTAGCGAAAATAGTTTCATGTGTTATTAATTATCAATTAATTAATTAATCAGTCTGCAAAAAATTGGCGACACTAGCTTTAAGAGTCAGGTAGTAATACAGATTTGTGTGTAGCCAAAAAATCTTGACCAATCTAGTGCAAAGCTAATATACTCTATTCTCCAAACGAACGAGTATATTTATGCATGTGTATATGTATGTAGGATGCGGCACATGTGAATTATTTGCAAATGAATAAAAATATAAATAATATATAAACGCGTAATATACGACGCAGAATTTGAAGAAAAACAAAAGCGCAAACATAAAAATATATTAATATCTATGCCTATTCCACATGCCATGTCGTATCTGCTAGTGTGCGTGTGTGTGTTTCTGTGTGAGTAATAGCCAAGAGAACTAGCGAGCGATCTAAAAAACGAAAAATAAAAGCAATAAAAAAAATATATATATACATATATATATTCATATATATAAACGAAAATTACGCGAACAAACCCACAAAGAAATTGAATATAAAACAGCAACTATAACAATTGACAACGAGCGAAGAAGCAAGGCGCAAAGCGACAAACCAAAAATAGACAACGGATAGCCGAAGGCGAAGTCAACGACGACGTCAGCGTCAACGGTGCGTATGCTTAACAACAGTAGCCACAGTCGCAGTCGGCGCTGCAGCCGCTGCTGCTGCTGCTGCTGCCGCCACCCCCTCTCATTGACTCATCCAAACTCGTAAACAGCTGCTCGCCAAACACTAACAAAAAAAAAAAAAAAAAAAATTGAAATAAAAACAGCAGCAGCAACTGTAAAGAATAACAAGACAATCATCAATTGTTTCTGCGCCGTTCTGTATCTGATCCGATGAATGTGTGTGCGCGCGTGTATGTGTGTGTTTGTGTGTGTGTGTGCATGTCTGTGTGTGCTTGTTTGTGTTGAGAGTGCGACGATCCAAAAACTAAGCAAAAGAACTCACTTACTCATAGTTGTCCATACGGCATTCATTGCCTGACTGCAAATTATAATTTAAAAAAAAAAATGAAAAAAAAATTGTTGTTTTTTGGTATAATTGTTAGCGTATGTGCCAAGCATAATTAAACGACCGACGAGAAGAGCGTATCTATGAAGTTAATGAATAAACACATTATATCTATACGAATCACAACAACAACAACAACAACGACGACGACGCGAAACCCACTACGACAACTTTTAATCTAAAGAACTTGCAAGAGAGTCCGAAGCAGCAGGCAGAAGAGTGTGAGAGAAGCAGATAAACAAAACGCTAAACAGCAACGAATCCCCAAAACAAATTGGATCATTTTTATTTTGCATTAAAAGGTGAGCGGGAACTTCGTTATTTAATTAGCGATAAGTTAAACCTGACCTTTTTGATGGACAGTGATAAACCTTGCCCAACGATAGAGATAAATCACTAAATCTAAATCTTTCATAAATTGTGGCAATCAAAAAAAATGTGTTAATAAAAAGACTCCTATAAAAGTAAAATTTCTACCCTAAAGACTTATAAATAAACTTTTCATATAATCTGACATTCGTACTTATATTAAAAATATTAAACACAAATACTTAAGTCAAATGCTTTCAAAAAATATTTTATCAAACAGCAATTATTCACACATTAGTCACTTTATCCAAGCATCAGTCACCGCAAATGCTTCAACAATCTTTTGATGGACTTAAATCTTTTGAACTTTTATAAAAACTTTTACTTTGACAGAACTTTTGAGTACAATTTCTTATTGTGTGCAATGAAAGGGTTCGTTAAGGCTAAAATGAAAACACATTTGCATATTAAGTCAATCACTGGCTGAATTAAACTGAGTTTGTCCACTGACTCAAGTGTTGTTCATTGTGAATTGTTTGCGGTTTTATTATTTATTTAATAAAATTTCATTACGTAAGGAAATTACTAAATCAAATCTATTGCGTAATATTTAAATACGGCTTGTCTTAAGCTTCGGTTTGTGAACTAGTTGCTTCAGATTCGGTTCGCATTAAAGTTCAATCCTGCTTAAAACCGTTATTATAATACATTTGTAATCTGTATTTTTATTTATCAATTATGTCAAGCAGAATTTTCTCTTCTATATATGTTTTCCATCAGCTTTTGTTTGTTTTTATAAACATTGTTTGAAAAGAATAACATGGCTTGTTTACGTAAACCATCGTTTGTTTATTAGAGTATGTGCATTTCGAGAAGACCAAAATAGCTTGAAAACTCACGCACACACACAATCTTATAAATGGGTACTTAAAATGCTGAAAAAAAAAAATTAGACAAAATTGCTCAAAGCTGATGTCATTCGACTGAAGTGCGCTCCCCAAGCTCGGCCTTAAAACCAGATGCACTCCTACGCGCAGCCGCGAAGCCGGTTAACCGACTGTGGATGTACCTATGAAGTACATGCCATGTATGTATATATATAGATTGTCTGTCCGACTGAGCGTTTTACCGATCGATCAAGAGCGCGAATAGTTTATGCTTTTCTCTTTCTGCAAACACTTGAGCTGTTGTTCACAGTCGTTGGCTAAGAACTTGAATCCATTTTCTTATTTATTTATTTTATTTTTTTTTTCGTGTCGAGCTTAAATCTATTCAAGTTATATATATGTATATATTATTTTTTTAAGTCCAGTTGAGTCGATTGTATTTTGAATCGGTAAGGAATGTAGCAAGCCAAGTTTCGAACCAATATATGGGTTCATTAATGTCTTCCAGGTTCACGAACCGAATCAAAAGGCAAGAGATTAATTTGAAGCCTGAACGAGGCATAGACAAACTTGGCTTACAGCCCTGGATTTCAATTTCAAATATTTATAATAAATCATTAACATTCTTTATTTTTCAGACCACACTAATACTTATTAAAGGAAGAAATTTTATTTGTCTTACATCTAAGACTACGAAAGCAAATGAAACCTAAATAATTGTATTAAAACAAAAACAAGCAAACAAAACAAAAAAAAAACAAAAACAAAAACAAGAATTGTGATATGTACAACTTTACTCAAATATTGAAAAATCATATATACATAGGCGTTTATTTCAAGTAGTCCGATCAGTTAAATAGACGGACACGTGACTTAATCCAAGTTTTTCAAAACATTATAAAAGAGAAGAAGCCAAAGACTAGGGTTTTCAATAAGTTTTAAAGCATAAGAAGAAGAGCACACAATAAACGCAACAATGGCAGAGAAAGTGGAAATCTCCCCAGCCACATTTAATAATAATAATAATCAGCAACAACAACAGAACGATGCTCGAAAGGTGCGCAAGTCGCCCGATTTTCAGCCGATAATGCCTGGCGTTATATCCAGAGAGCGCAGCTTTGTGCGCACCTCCAATCAACAGGTGAGTGTCTTCAATCTATACCCACAATGTTTAACTAATTTATTTTCTTATAGAACATAAACAAAAGGCGCAGTCTGGCGTTCAATGTGCCGGGCAATCAGCCTGGACAAATGCGCGGCAAGCCCGCCATGGATATATACAGACCACCAAGTGAGTAATCGATAACTTGAATATATTTATTCAATAACCATTTAAAATTGCCCACAAGCTTGCTACTTCGCTAAGTTTTAACTCTTTCTACTTCAAACTCGTTTAACCTCCACAAACAATTTAAATTATGACTGCCTTAATTTTTTATTAATAGAAAGCTTAACAGAATCTATAAAATAGAATCGCGGGCCTGTTAACATTTTTCTAAACATTATTTTAACATACTGCAAATGTTAATAGAAGAACTGTTAAGAATATTTCGCAATGTAGCTGTCCAAATTAACAGTCATTTTAACATGCTGACAATCGAAAATTCAACTTCGAAACTTGACTTTTTGAGTATGTTTTCGAATAATATTTGCTATTAATTGCCATAAAAAGATGCTATTTAACTTTGGCTTTAACTAGGATTTGAGCAGACTTTTCGCAAGCTAAGCCGAATTTGATTTTCAGCTTGCTTTAAAGGCAGCTGCTTTAACAAGCCAAATGCATAACTTATGGTATTACATTATTTATATTGTGAACGTTCTCTCTCTTCTTCTTTTCATATTTGTCCTTATCATAATGTGTTTTTGTTGATACTCCCTGTACCAAAAAATAAAAATACAAACCCAATACAATCATCACATAACCGAACTTATGTTTATTCCCTTGTGTGTGTATCTTAACACTAAATCTTGCCCGATGGCGGCAACAACAATTCAATGTGATCAGATGTACGCGGGTGCGAGTTGGCCACTGTGGCTGGTGGTGGCGGTGGTGGTGGTGGTTTTGGTGATGGTGATGGTGTCTCGAACAAACTGAACATTAATGCCCAGGAGTTCACAATGACGACCAACCCACCGGCTGAGACGTTAAACGGCAACCGGTAACGCCAACCCATTTTTAATGCAAATCTTTATCCCTCTTGCCATCTTCTTGCAGAGCTAAACCACAATCTACAACATTCTTCCAGTTCGTCTCTCATTTTCCCCATGGCCGGCGGACCCAGTCTTCTCCAGCAGCAGCAGCAGCAGCAGCAACAATATGTGGCTGCCTCCAACGCCATCCTCAACAGACGCCAGGCGGGTCTCTCCCTAGGCAACATGTCAGCGCTGAACAACCTGAAGGGTGCCCATCATCGCTCCATCCTGGTGTCGCATCCCATCAGCCCAATGGGCGGACAGATACCACTCATGAACTCACCCTCCAGCGGCAATATACTGCATGTAAGTTCTCTGCCCAGTATCTCAACTATTGATAATAATGGATAATTCAATTTTCAGTCGACAAATCGGGTCAAGTTCGCACCAGAGCCCAGGGGTCAGAAGTCGGCGCAGCACAATCAGTTCGGTGGCAGCAACAACAATCACTACACCAACAATGGTCAGCAGCAGTATCAACTGAACGGCATCGATCCCTACCTAAATGGAACGGCGCTGCAGCGCTCCAAGTCGCTGTCGTCGGCTGATGCGCTGACACGCGGCCTGGCCGGCCTGGGCCTGGGCCTGGGCAACGAGGTGGCCGACATCGGGCAATTCCCGCCGGAAATACAGGCACTGATCGAGACGGCACTGGAGGATCCCAATCAGCTCAACTCGCGCTGTCTGATGGAGCTGACGTCACAGTTCATCAAGCGGGCTGTCGAGAGTCGACGATTTGCTTTGCCCATTTCGCGTCTGTGCCTGAACATCATCGCCAAGGAGCAGAAGGAAACGTTTCTGGAGGCGCTGCTCAACACATGCCGCCAGTGGTATCAGGAACGAGAAAAGGTAAGTCTGCAACTCCATTAAAACCCCTCTTCTCAGTTTGCTCTTTTTCTTCCACTCAGTTGCTGTTCGCCATTCAGGGCATGAAGTCGCCGTCGCGGGTTCGCTTTACGGCTTTCATGGCATTTCTCACGGAAATGTTTTGCCAGCTGAAACGCCGCCAGCTGCAGCTGCGCACCCACAGCGAGGGCACGCCGCCGCCCCTGGTCCTGCTCAGCTTGCTGTCCAAGTGCTGCGAGGACTGTGTGCGTCCGCCCGTTCGCTCGCTCTCCGAGGTGAGTACCAAAGGCGTTGGTCTGCAGCTTCAGCTAATCTCTTTGCCAATTGCAGATTGAGTGCCTGTTCTATGTGCTGACCTGCATTGGGCAGGACATGGAGCAGCAGCTGCCGCAGCAGCTGGAGCTGCTCATGTCCCTGGTGCGCGATGCGTTCCTCAACGCCGGCGACGCAGCCGCCGCCATCCGGCGCACCCTGCTCCAGCTGATCGAACTGAAGGCCTCGCACTGGCAGCTGCCCGGAAACTCGGTGCTCTACTACACCCATACCAATAATTAGCCGGCAGCGCGGCTGAGGATCGCAATTTGTGGCAATAAGTAACCAGACATTATTATTGTGGTCGAATTGCATTTAGGCCCAGTCCTCGTGCAAAACGCAACTATTTATCGTACTCGCGCAGTACATAGTTTATAAGGAATATTTATTTTTTCGCAATCCTAGTTAGTTGACTAACCCAGGCATAATTATTACACATACAAGCTCAACTGGTAAAAGTGGGCATGGAGCTCAGATAATCCTCCCCCCTTTCCCCACCCCATCCCTTCTCCATCTGGTAGAATAAATGATTTTGCTTTTACAAGGCTCAATTTATACTATGTGAATCCATATTATTTATGTAAAATAAAAAATAAACAGAAAAAAAAACTACGCTAGTCAAAAAGAAAATCGAATACCAATAGAGTTTATTAAGCTGTATTCTAACATGGTTTATGTTAAAAGCCCTCATTTTGTATATAAGATCTATTAGATTTATCTTTTTACGTAAAAGTGGATTGTTGTTCTGGTTATGCCCAAAAAAAAACTAAGAACGAAAGTTGACAACTGGCATTTAGTAAGGTTGGTAGGTCAAAGGTCACGTGAGTTAACAAACACTAGCCCAGAGATGACCTCAGTTGCTGTAATTAAAAATATAGAATTAGTTTGATACCTCACACCTTAAACGCATAAACAAACCTAAAGTTCAGTAGAGGCTTCTCCACAGGGGACTCAGACGCGGCAGAGGATAAACCTTCGCCCAGTGCTTCAGCGGCGTCTAGGTCATCCCAAAAGCAGTCCGGCAGGCAGTCGTCGTCGTCGTCGTCATCAACGTCTTTATCGTCATGGGATAGCGCTTGGAGGCCGCGTGTCAGTGTTGAAGTGTCCGACGTGTAACCGTCCGGATCAGTTTCTTTGTGGGCAACTTCAATCTGTGAGCTAAAGTCCTGTTCTACAGCCTTATCGCCGGCAGCAGCTACATCCGACTTATACACTTTAATTGTTACCGAACTGAAACCGAAGTTGATTTCTCCTTTGGCAGCCTCCAAGGGTGCGAGCGATTCGCTGTTCAGCAGAAGCACCACCTGGTTTGTAGGTCCAATGTTGGTCTCGACCTTGACGACTCTCCAGTCGTGGGTTGGAAGTAGCGGATTGCACAGCTGCAGCATTTTCAGGATGCGTTCGGGCTCTTTTATCGAAGCTGGAATCCAGACGCGGGCGCGTGGTCTGCTAGGCACATCGTTCCAGTCGACGGCAATTAGCTTAGCTCCGGGATAGACTTCGCCCAGCGCTGCCACGGCCGCCTTATAAAGCTCCACAGAGCGGGAGCCATCGCAAGCGATGATTTTCACATTGCCCTGGTACCAGCCGAGATCCTTGCAGACCGGCGGAGGACCGTTGCCCAGGGCCAGCATCTCAAAACAGCGGTCGGCCAAAGCAGCCTCCACCCACTTCCATTGCCGGCGTGGAACGCGGCCATCATCAGTGCCTTGGTCAAGCACAGCGATTAGTGTCCTTTCTTTAGCGATCTCCGCGAAGGACATCGTTGGTAGTACCTTAGGGCGTTTTGAGCTGGGTCCTCTCAACTCTTGCGAATGCTGCCTCTTCGGCTGTGCACGCTCCACTTGGATCACATCCTGGCCAAAATTCGGCAGCACATCTCGCGCCCACTTCAACTTCTTCAGCCAATCGTCAGAGGGAGTGGAAATATTGCTGTCTCTTTGTTGTTTGAGAATGTTTCCCGCCTTTCTTCGCTCTGCGTAGGTGAACTTCTTAGGCTGATCGGATGGTCTTAAAGGACCAAACATAATTGCCGATTCCCCTGAAGATTTTGTGGAATGCATGTTCGCAACCTTTCTTTTTGAATCTCCATCTCTCATATTGTTAATAATTTATTTAGTGAACTTATATATAATATTTAAAAGGATATATTTATTACAAGCGGAGCTTCAGATTATTATTAAAGACGTGCGCACTTTAAATGTCAAATCAAACTGCCCAAAAGAGAACACAACAAAGTTAATTGTTAGCTGTTTTGTTTGTAAGCGTTTGCTGAGTGTGCACAAACCGATCATATTGCCCTTATAATGCCGCAAAACAAGCATCCTCTTATGACTGAAGTAAAACATACACACATACTTGGGTATAGTCATAAACACTGCCAGACATTCAAATAGGGACAAAAAACTCATGGAGTGAATAGCTTGTACATTAACGGAAAAAAATAAAAGTGTTTAAATTAAATAGAATTTAAAAAGTAACGTACGTTAGTTAACTCTCATTAAAACCAATAATAACTAAAACAACACCAACGAGTAAACATCGATAGCAGTCCTATGTTTCATATATCGATGTTGCAGCCCTGACGGATGGCTTGGCTTTTGCTGCGCTGGTAATATCTCGTTCATTTGGTTTTTGTCTTCACCCCATAAAGTTGATACAACTACAAGTGAGTCAATTTTCACCTATTAATTTAATAGAAAAATTAAAATAAATTGATTAAATGTAAATTGCGTGTGAGCATACAGTAATTACACAATTTTCTGTATTTGGCTTACAAGTTTAAAACAAATAGACAAATTTCGCTTAAAGTGTGCATAACCACGTGTTTCAAAATGGCGGCGGTGCACACATTCATTGAAAAACAGATTTAATGTGCTTAAATGATGATTATTTAACTTACCTTTTGCGGTTTCCACCAGAAAGCGTTTATTCGCTTAAAGATGGCCTTAGGCGTCTGATTCAAGCACTTTAAATATGAGACATCTATATTTATGACATTCGTACTTAACCTAACAAATACTAATGATTAATTTATTTCAATTACAGAATGGCGGACGCAGCTCCAGCCCGTAGTGGATTCCGAGGTGGATTTGGCTCTCGCGGTGGTCGTGGTGGACGTGGTCGTGGCCGTGGACGCGGTGCTCGCGGCCGTGGTGGCAAGGAAGACTCCAAGGAGTGGGTTCCAGTGACCAAGCTAGGTCGTCTGGTGCGTGAGGGCAAGATCAAGTCGCTTGAGGAGATCTACCTGTACTCGCTCCCCATCAAAGAGTTCGAGATCATCGATTTCTTCTTGGGCTCATCGCTGCGTGACGAGGTCCTCAAGATCATGCCCGTCCAGAAGCAGACTCGTGCCGGTCAGCGCACCCGTTTCAAGGCCTTCGTTGCCATTGGCGACAACAACGGCCACATTGGTCTAGGTGTCAAGTGCAGCAAGGAAGTTGCGACCGCTATCCGTGGTGCTATCATCCTGGCCAAGCTTTCTGTTGTGCCCGTACGCCGTGGCTACTGGGGCAACAAGATCGGCAAGCCCCATACCGTGCCCTGCAAGGTCACCGGCAAGTGCGGTTCCGTCTCGGTGCGTCTGATCCCAGCGCCCCGTGGTACCGGTATTGTCTCGGCTCCTGTTCCCAAGAAGCTGCTGACCATGGCTGGTATTGAGGATTGCTACACGTCTGCTCGTGGCTCAACTGGTACCCTGGGTAACTTTGCCAAGGCTACCTATGCTGCCATTGCCAAGACATACGCCTACCTGACGCCAGACTTGTGGAAGGAAATGCCCCTGGGCTCCACTCCTTACCAGGCATACTCCGACTTCCTGTCCAAGCCAACGGCTCGTCTGCACGCCGATGCCTAAGATCATTGCGATCCAGATTTTTTAAATAAAACGCAAAACAACTATATCCAACAATATTTGTATGTTTTATTGTTATGAACATAAGATCATAAAGCTATTTTGTAATGTTCTTTCTCGCTGGCCTGTTGTACACTTTAGAAAGGACAAAAGAGCAATAGCATTGAAGCCTTAACATATATTTAAAATAGTACATAGATTGAATGTACAATATAATTATAATTAATCTAAGCAATCGGCACTAGGCTTTTACGCCGTACGCCTCGGGCATACGCTCAATGGCGTACTTATGCGCAGCTACATACATAATCGGCACGCCTGGGATCTTGCGTATGCGGTTCTTCAGGTCCTTGTCGTTAGTGGCCACAATATAGCATTTATGTTGACGCACACGCTCGACCAAGCAGTCGTCGGCATATGTGCCTTTATGGAGGCAAGGTAATCGCTCGAAACGGGGATCGGAAATGATGCGCAGGGCTAATTTGTACTTGTTGCCAAGTTTTTCCAGCTCAGCTCGCACACAGTCCGATATGTAGGGTATGCACTTGGCGTACAAGCAGTCCATCATGCACTGAACTATATCCAGCTTGTTCTTAATGCTAAAATTTATGAAATTGGTGTCGAGCACGATGTGATAGGGCGGTCCCAGCTGCGTATTATACTGGAAAAAGAGCGCTGAGCTCTGCTGAGTGGCCTCATGGACTTTAATTTCATGGGGATCGGCTTCCTTTTTCCGTTTTAGTCGAGCCTGATCTTTAATGCGGGAATCTGTGGGCTTCATCAGACGCTTTAATTGTGCGTTTTTCTGTTTCTGTATCTTTTTTGTCTTCTTTTGTTTGCCCTATGTTATAAAACAAAAATGTGGTTTATTGATGTTATGTTATAATATTTACAAGCGTATGTACCATTATTAATTTCGAGTGCCTTTATTTAAATGTAAACAATTAAAAACAGAATGCGACACAATTGCACGTGTTGGTTATTTTTTTGTTCCCGTAGCAGTCAGCTGTTTGCGCAGAGTCGCTAAGCCTATCGATTAATACACAGCTGCAATGCAATTTAGCATTCATCGATTCTAAGCAATCGAACATCAACTATTTTTTTTCTTCGTTATGCCACGTGCATTTATCTTTCATTTGTAATAAAGAATTGGAGGAAGATGGTAAGTTATGGGTGTAGAGATTTCAAAATAGTGAAAAAATAAAATATTTAATGCCACAAAATGATGAGACTGATGACGAGACTGAAGGGACATTTTCTCGATATTGTATTGTATCTTTCAATATAATTTCGAATAATATTTGTTCGTTTTAAGATGAATCGGCAAACTGATGGCACAATTTATTTCAACTTAATTTAATCGCAAGAGTTCAGAAAACTAATTGAAGTTTAATTTCTTTCTATTGCAGGGATGAATACGTTGATATTTTCGATGTGAAGACACATTTGACTTGTTGAACAATAAAAGGTAAGAATTATTCTTTCCTAAGTTTGTAAAACCACGTGATGAACTTATACACAGACCTGTACTGAGTAATACTCATGTGGAAATCGATGTAAACTGATGCCCAACTTTTAATTTGCATTGCAATTAAAATTATAATTTCTAATAGTTAACTTATATGTTCAATTTAGGCATAGAAACGATGTCTTGAAACTGGATGCAAGGCCTCTTGAAAACAAGATGGCGATGTGCTCGGCGGCACCCGAACATAACCTTTGGGCAATGTGTGCAGCTATTTTCATGCAGTTATGAATATGGTAAGCAGAAAATTATACAAATTTGATTCGTTATTTGATTATGATGAAATTAACACAGACCTGTTCTGATAATACTCATGCGGATTTGTATTAAAAAACTGACCAATTTAAATAACCTAAAAAGGCTAATATTGTATTTTCTTTGAACAATATTTAATCTGTATCTTTTTTTCTCTTGCAGACTGGCTGACCTAAGTGGGGTTATATTCAACACGGTTCACAATCTGGCCAAGGTAAATGTTTTATTAAATCCTTATGGAATAAATGTACAGTAGATGCCACCACGTGTTCCACATTGAAGGCGCTCTACACGAAAAAATCAAGTGCTTAAATGATGATTATTTTACTTACCTTTTGCGGTTTCCACCAGAAAACGTTTACTCGCTTAAAGATGGCCTTAGGCGTCTGATTCAAGCACTTAATATTTACTCATAATTTTTATATCAATTTGTCATTCATATCTAATGTAATCTTTACATGTTTTTTCTTATAGAAAGACGCACTTGGCGAGACGATCGATTCTTAAAATATTATAAATATTTACTTTTATATGCCTGTTGGGGCTTCAATAAAATATGTTAAAAATAATGTTATTGCATTTTATCTGTTTGTTGATATGAAAAAGCTCTGTTACGATGCAGAAATTAAATATATTTGCATACCGAACTTCTGTATGTTGGTGTACATTAAATCATGGAAAGGCATATGGGGATATAGTTAGATAAACAATAAACATAATTTGGTCTATTACTCGTTACTGCTAATCTTAGTGAACAAGATGTTTATGGGCAGACATGTAAATTAATTTCAAAATGTGATCGTTTTTGCGCGTCATATAACGAGGCACCCTGTATTGGAGCAAAATGCGCACATGCCGCCCTGTGCCATGAGACTCGTTGGTTTGGTTAAACCGCTGCTGTTGCGCGTTAATAAAAACAGATTACTATTTAATGCACAGCATTTTGCAACGAGCACCGAGTCCGAGGAATATGTACTAGACACCAAAGAGTATATAGAGTTTAAGAAACAATTGCGACAGCAAAACGTTTACAATAAAGATGGACACACGTGCCTGCAATTGGAATGCCGGCTATGCGACCGTCCGCCGGCTGCAGCAACAACAACGTCGCGAACACAGGGACCGCTGGCTTACATAAACAAAAAGACTGGTACGTTTAAATGCATTAATATAGCAAAATTAAATTTAAAGTAAGGCGAAAGTGACGTTGAAGTCTCTGCGGTAATTAGCAAGTTTGTGGCGCAATGCATAAAATCGCGCGGTCATTGCATGTTCAAAAAATATGTTTTAACATAAAATATCTAAATATATGTTTGTAATATAATTTATTATATATTTAAGGTGCCTTCATCTGCCCCAATTGTGATGTGAAGGCTACGCTGCCGCAGGCTTTAGCTGCCTATCAGGTCATCGCGCCGGCGGGCTATCAGCGCGCTCCAGTGAAGAAGTTGGCTTTTGAATCGCGCTTCCCTAATCTGATTAATGTCACAACAGAGGCCTGCGAAGCCCTCGGCCTGAAGGGCATAAAGGAGGCGCAGCTGAACGCCATCGGTGCACAGTACGAGCCCGAGCAGCAGCTGCTGCACTTTAAGTTGTTCAATGCCGCCCAAAAGGTGGTGGGTGAGAAGGTGTTGCACCTGAGCGATCGCAGCGAGCAGACATTCCAGGGCAGAGCCAGCTCTGGTCTACTCATACACGGCACTGCCAACAAGACGAAGGCTGTGCTAGTCAGCAATTTATTGGACTTCATAGTGCTGGCCACACAAAACATAGAGACGCGTACGTATAGTTGATGTTTTATATATATCCCGATTGTCATACTTGATTTACATTTCAGATTGCATCATCTGCCTGCCGTATGCAATGCAATTGCTGCCCCAGGAGTGTCTGCCCGCTTTGGAGCGTTTCAAGGAGCTGGTCTTCTGGCTGCACTACGATGCCACGCATAGTTGGGATGCAGCTCGTGCGTTTGCACAGAAAATGGACGAAAAGCGCTGTCTGCTGATACGACCCACCGAAACCGAGCCAGCTCCGCATGTGGCGCTTAAGCGACGCCTCAACGTGCGCCACATTTTGGCCAAGGCGACGCCAGTGAGGCACAAGGCGATAACCACCTTCAATGCCCTGCGCAACGATATTCTAAGTGAGCTGCAGAACATTGAGAAGGTGAACGGCGTCAAATGGAAACGTTTTCCGGTTCTCAACAAGCTGCTGAAGGGTCATCGCAAGGGCGAGCTTACCATACTGACTGGGCCGACGGGCAGCGGAAAAACGACTTTTACCAGCGAGTACTCGCTGGATCTGGCCATGCAGGGCGTCAGCACGCTGTGGGGTTCCTTTGAGATACGCAACACACGGCTGGCTGCGACACTGTTGCGCCAATTCGTTGGCTACCCGCTAGATGACAAGCTACAAGAGTTTGAGCACTGGGCCACGGAGTTTCAGCGCCTGCCGTTGTACTTTATGACCTTCCATGGGCAGCAGCCGCTCAAGCCGGTACTGGAGGCGATTGAGCATGCTCAGTACGTGCACGATATTTCCCATGTGATAATTGACAATTTACAATTTATGATGGGCGTTTCGTCATATCGGGGCGACAAGTTTTGGGAGCAGGATTCCATTATAGCAGCCTTTCGTGGCTTTGCCACCAAACATAATGTGCACGTCACATTGGTCATGCATCCACGCAAGGAACGCCAGGAGGATGAGCTGACGACAAGCTCAGTCTTTGGCACTGCCAAGGCCACCCAGGAGGCGGACAATGTGCTGATCATACAGGACAAACGGCTGACCTCGGTGCGTGGCAAGAAGTATCTTCAAGTAGCCAAAAATCGCTACAGCGGCGACCTGGGCATAATGCCAATGGAGTTTGACAAGGATGCGCTCAGCTACTCCAGCTCAGCGCAGAGCGCAAAGCGGCGACGGGAAAAGACATCACCAACCGAAAGTTGACAACACTTATATATGTATACTTATATATTTAAATTATTTAACTACAGTTGTTTTGTTTTCTCTATGCTAAGCTTAAACGTTGAACTTTTTGTTAATGCTTATTATTTACACCTGATGCGTAAGTTAAACATAATTGATTTTTATGTCGTACTTTGTTTGTAGTTCTTTGTGTTCAGTATCTTCTTGCCGCACATCGCACAAATGGCCTTTTTGTAGGAACACGCCTGACAGTAGTGCGCCCCCATTTGATGCACCTTCTGTCTGCAAATGCTGTAAGTGCAAAATTAAATTATTAGCGCTAAATGTCATTGGATCTGTGCCAAAGAAAGTAACACTCACCGACAAGCCGATAATTTGGTGCCGATGGGATTATAACGTTCCTTGGAAGATGACAATGCTTTGTTTTCATTGATTTTGCGTCCACCGGCAGCGGCATTGCTTGTTCGCCAAGGATTTGGTGCCGATACCTTTGATAGTTTGGACTCGCACTTCTCGCAAACCATTTAAAACGTGTTTAATATACTTTAATTATACGTTTATAAGATGCCCTGGTCGGTTATTGTTGACCTAATGTTTTGTTTATGTGATTGGAAATAAGTACTTGCAACAAAATTGTATCGATACAGTTCTTTTGTAGTACGCTGTTCACGGCGGCCGTGATGAGTCACATTATCGATACCACATGTTATCGATGTGAGCAATACTCGAACTAGAGAAAACCACTTGTGAAATATAAACAAAATATGACTACAAAAAATAACGAACAATTACGGTAAGTTCTGTTAGTTTTTGTTGTTTCTAGGTAATTCTATCTACACTTTTGCCTTTTGATGGTAGGCAGCAACTGATAGCGGCTGTGGTGAAGAAGCGAGCAGCACTCGCCAGAGCTCATGAAATAGTTGTCAAACTTCTGGAGCCACACATTGAGGAGCAGGCATTTTTGCAAATGGTAAGTTCTTCATAATTATAAAGATACACAATTTAACAAATGTCATACTTTCAACAGCTAGCCCAAATCGGACCAGAGAACTATTCAGATATCGTTGAGGAACGGCACATCAACAAACTTTGTGGCTATCCAATCTGTGCTGTTGCTGTGGAAAAGTAAGGATAAACGATATGTGCTCATGTACTAAACTATAGTCTTACAGGGTGCCCACGAAAAAGTATCAAATCTGCGGCGTCAGAAATAAGGTGTATGACATAACAGAACGTAAGAAGTTTTGCTCCGGTTATTGCTTCAAGGCATCCGAATATATCAAGTCCCAAGTGCCCACGTCGCCATTGTGGCTGCGTGACATGGAGCCTCTGCCCAATTTCACAATACTGCCGCGTGAAAGAGCGAGTTAGAAAAGAATGGAAACTGTGATATTTTTGTCAACGCTATTTGTAAACGTATTTATTAAACACCTAAGTTCACTAAATATATTCATATTCATTAGAAATCATTTCCAGAATTTGCGATTCCAAGCAAGAAGTAAATAGTATTGGTATGTATTATAAGGATAGAGCAAAAGTGTGTACTCCATTTAAATCATGATAATATTGTCGCGCTCCAAAGTTAAATCAGCTTCACGTTTCGCATCCTCTTCGGACCATTCACCACACTTGTCCAGCACGTCTGTTTCGCGTAGCGGTTCCGTCTGCACAAGAGAACAAGTTAAACATATCAGTGTATTTTGGTTTCACGCATATGCAAAATATACCTCTTTGTCGCCTGCTGCCAGTTTGGCAAACATATTCGCATATAGCTTCTTCTCCTTGCTCTTGTTTTCCTTGATTTTTTGGTTGCAAATAACCACATGATTGGCAGCTGCCTTATTGCTTGGCTCCAGTTGTATAACCTTCGAATATGGGCAACCACTTAGAATGGTTCTTGTTTAAAATTCAAATATCAAACAAATACTTACTTTCTGGAAATCTTGTAAGGCATCTTCAAGTTCATTAATAACTAGGTTGCACTGTCCGCGACGATACAGCGCCTTAACATTGTTGGCATCCAACTCGAGCACAGCATTGCACTGCGCAAAAAAGTGTATTTAAAATATATATATTTATATGTATTGCGCTGTACACCCACCTCCTGCTTGGCTTCAAAGTGGTCGTAGGATTTCTGATGGCACAGGGCAATGTTGCTGTGTGTTGCCACCTTCAGTGCCTTCACCTCGTCACTGGTGTTATCCGTAAGGCTGGGCAACAGATTCTTGCACTTATTGTACATTTTTATGGCCAATTCATAGTTCTCCTTTTTGAAATAGTTGGTGCCCTTATCCTTGTAAACTTTTGCCTCGGCCACGCGTTCGCTGTCGCTCAACTTCCATTCCTCCAGTCCCTTGCCGCAGTCAATCAATTTAACAGTGTACTCAATCGTTGAGTTTGGTGGTATCTTAAAGGCTTCGTTGCCTTTGGCACCAAAAGCGTATTTTGAATTGATTTTTATTCTGTACAACAAATTAGAATATTAGAATTAATGTAAATTAGGGAACTTTGGATTCCGCCGTGTTTTAACTTTTACGCGTATATGTTTAGTATAATGTATATTAAGATGTTTTTATCTACATACTTGGAGGTTTCGCCAATATTCATTTTTTCCAGAGCAAGTTCGAGGCCTTCGACTATGCCAATGGCGCTGCCCTCGCCATAATCGAATTCCACATCGCGTTCCTCAAACACGCTCCCATTAAAGGTTCCCGAAATGTGAGCTGAAATGTTTTAAGCATGTGCGTTTCAACCACTATTCAACCGCAGAACTGTGATAAAAGTAACCCACCCTTGACAAAAGCGCCGTCGCTGGGTGTTCGCTTCTTATCGCTTTGTTCCAGAATGGTGCGCTCGATGGTGCCATCTTGGTTTGGACTGAGATCCTCGCCTTTCCAGCCCAGCATTTCCAGCTAAAATTTCATATATATATATGTGCTATAGAGTACCGGTATAAGGCTGTGTGTGTTCAATTAATACCTCAAAGATAAGCGTAGAGTCTGGTGGAATGCTTGGCGGGCTGCCAGCAGCGCCGTAAGCGTAGTTTGGAGCACATGTTAGAAAACAACGCTCGCCCAGCTTCATTGTTGCGATACCCATGTCAAAAGCCTTGATGACGCGTCCTTTAAGAACGCATTTAAATCAATAGTTTGTGTGCAGAACATTCTCGAAACGCATCGGCCCATACCTTTGCCCAACTCAAATTCAAATGGTTCATTGCGACCCACGCTAGAATCGAATTCGGTGCCGTCAACAAGTCTGCCGGTATAATGAAGCGAAACCTTGCACCCGTTGTTTGGCGTCTCGTTGCCGGTGCCCTCCTTCAAAATTTCCTTGAGAACACCTCCATCGCCAGATAGGTCGAGTTTCTTTGTTTCTTCCGACATACTTTTAGTTATATTTTGGACTCTCTAAACGACACTAACCTGACCTGTGCTTCTGAATAAGTGGTAAAAAGAATCGAAAATTTTACTTATCGATGCTATAGCAATTATTTACTTTACCCCGATGTATCGATATTAATCGATTGATAGTTGCTTTGACTTACCAGCGACCTTGCTTAGTATTAACTTTTTTATCTATTATTAAGATAAACAATGGTAATGTAAAATAATTTTTTATGTAAAAATACATAATAGGACACAAATTATAATATTATAATTAATAGAAACATATTTAAGCTAGGAGGTTAGATTATGAGTGTAATCGTCATGCGCAGCTGCGCACGTATGAACAAGCAACAAGCAACTCAAATGTTATTTTATTTGTTATTGTGCCAATTTCAGAAAGATTTGCAATTTTTTAAAGGATCCTTAAATGACACCATATTTTGTTGTCGAACGATAGAGTTCGTTCTTGTGATCCTAACGCACCATGTCCTTCGAAATCCGTAAGGATTTGGCTAAGATAGAGGTATTCTTCTAGAAAGGACAATTGTTTTTTGGCAATGGTTTTGACAGATAATAAAGGATATCAAGGAGAACTATCGATTGGCATTCAAGGATTTGCAGGATTCCAGCAAAAATATCAAATAAATTTTATCAATTATTTTTTAAGGTTACATTTTTAATATTTACAATAGCGAGTACAATATATATAAATATAAATGGATGTTTAGAGATATAATACTAATTAAATATGTAATTCAATTTAATAATAATTAAAATTTTTGCGGGATTAAATTTTTTTTTTGACCCAAGCTTACAAGACTTAGTCCAAAATCCGGCTGAAATTCAGGCATTTTATGCAGCGCCATTCAGTCGGAACTAAGTGCACACTGGTACTTATCTAAGACAACAACCGCAGTTTTAGCGCCATCACTTGACAGGTAGAATTTTTACATTCGACTGAATATTAACTCGCCCCAGCCTGAGAGTATACTACAAACAAATGCACATTTGTGCAGTATAAACCCGCCAAAAAGCACGCAACAGATACAATAGTGGAAACTTTTTTAAATATTTATTTTGCATATTTACCATTTTGTTGTCGCTTGTATTTTTGTCTTGACTTTACATATGTAATAATTTTTTGTTTCTGCACTACTTAAATATGAAACGTTGAAGTCAAATTGTTGTCGTATTTGCTTTGTTCATTAACTGTTTAATTTGATTAAACTTGTTTTAATCGCGTTGTGGACGCATCTCGCCTCGATAATCGTTAACCGTTTTACAACTTCTACGCAATTTGCTCCACAATTTGTACATTTTATTTGCATTCTGAATGTCACATAAGTAAATAAATAATAATAATAATAATAATTATAATTATAATTATTATGTAATAATATTTGACAAGACGCGGATTTCTGTGTTATTTACTTTGTATATGTATTTATGCATACTTTGTTTATAACTAATGCCATTAATTGTTATTGGTTGTAATTGTTGTTGTTTTTGTTGCTTAGCCGTTGCATGAGTATGCAATTAATTTCAACAATATCGATTTTTTGTTTAAGCAGCTGATTTTGTTTGTTTTTCTTCGTTTCTTTTTTTAACAGGGCAAAGTTCGTGGGCGTTTTGTAAAATTTGTTTTATATATTTGTTTAATAAAATGATTGTGTTTGTTTTTATATATATACATATGTATACATATACATATATTTCTTCTTTGGGTTTTAGCAAAAAATTATACAAAAAACTGCAAAAATTTCTATTCATTTGTCTGTTCTGATGTGATTTGTTTTCATTGTTCTTTAACTGGTAATTTGTAAAATTTGGCCATTAATATAAAAAATTGCTGAAAACCGTTTTGATTAACCTTTATGTTTTCCTTTTTGGTTTATATTTTTAATTTTTGTTCGTATAACTTCAACACGTTTGCTATGTAAAGATTTGTTTGCCTTCGGTTTTGTGGTTCTTTTGGGGGGTTTCCGTTAGAAATATTTGTAAAATGAAACGCAAGATCGACAGGGAAATTAATTTACAATAATTTGTATATTGGTTGTTTTTTATTTATTTTTATTTTTCATTTATATTTACCTCTGTTGCATAGCAATTTGTAAATCGTTTCTTCTCTTACGTTTCTCATTCTTTTGCATATAATTTAAATAACTTTTTAATTTGCATAACAATTGTTTATGTTGGTTGCTTAATTTCTCACAATTTAAATTTGTTAATCGTTAAATTTATATATATATATATATAAATATTTTTTGTTGTTTTCTTTTCTTATTTTTTGTTTTGTGTTTATTATTAAATTTTTTACAATTTTACACGTTTACCGCTGGCGACTCTTAGGAGCTAATGAAATTTTGGTTTAAAGAGCTTGTTTTCTATATTTGTTTGTTTTTTTTTTAACTTTAATTTTTGTTTGTGTTTTGTTTATCTTTTGTAATTTCGAAATTCACTTAACACACATTAAACGAAATTGTTACCTTTTTCATGTTCTTTTAGAAAGTACAAAACACACAGGCATACAAAATTTAGTTATGAAATATGTTTAACAAAAGTTTATAGATTTTTGAAATCTCTGCGCGCTTTCGCTTGGCTCTTGGCTTGGCTTTTTTCTTTTCTGTTTCTTCCGTTTGTTCTGCGTCTTCTTCTTCTCCTTCTTGTTCCATTAATAATTCACACAGTGTTGGCAACGAAATCAAAGTACGTCATATATCGATTATCGATACATGCACACAAGTATCGAAAAAATGATATTTACATTTAAATAAACAATTACGAGTATTTGCCATTCACATGGTACAAAGACAAAGAGGTTGCTTAAAAACTATTATAGCATTTGTTGTTTGTTTGTTTTGTTTTGTTTTTCTCTTTTCCATGTATATATATTTAAATTTAAATTTAAAATGTTTGTTTTGCTTTTGTTATAAACTATTTAACTAAATGCCTACAAAGCAAAGCTTACAAAGTGAAACAGAAAACTACAATTAATTAAATTGTTGTATTAGGCGCTACAATAAATATTTATGTATATATGTATGTATGTATTTATGTTAAACTTGTATGTGTGTATACATGTAAATATGTATATGTATGTTTGTAGGTGTACTCATTATATATATATATTTATATATATATATATCTGTTTATATAGCATATATTTAGTTGTTTATTTTAACTTTATTGTATAAACTTGTTCAATTTAACGCGACAACATTGTCAGTGTTGTAAAATATTTGTATTAATTACGTTACGTTCGTTAAGATTTGTTAAGCAATTCATTTTGTTTCTTTTATTTTTTTTTGTTGTATTTTTGTTTATTTTTATTCTCTCAGTGGTGGGTTCATTTTGTGTGTGTATATTTCTCTCGCTCTCGCAACGCACTTGCTCTCCTGCCCTTACGGTATTAGCTTCCAACTTAGAGTTAGAATTAAACTAAAAAACAAACATAACTATAATTACAGTTAGAGTTACCATTTATAAGAATTAAAAAACATGAGGAGTTTTTATTTGGGGGTTTCTGTAGAACCTTTGCCGCTGTGCGAACCTCCAGAGATTGATAGAAAAACGATTTTGTCAGTGTTGAATAATTTGCTAAATTTTGCAAGCCTCGCTTTGAGTTTATCTCTTTTAAAATGTCTTCGAAGTTTTCGTATTAATTTTTTGTTTTGTTTTATTCCTTAAGAATTACAAAATATACACTAATTAGAGTAAATTTTAAAAAATTAAAATAAAAATAATAATAATATTTAAAAACACACACGCTTAAATTGTGGTCTCGCAATATACAAATTAAATGTTTGTTATTATTTCTTTTTAAACTTTTGTTGTTTTTTTGTTTTTTTAATCTTTTAAAGCTTTGGTTTCAATGTTGTTAATTTCTGCAGCAAAGTTGAAGAAATTCAAAGAAATATAGATATAGTGTTGTAAAGAACAGCGAATTTGGAAGCCTAACGAATTTAGTGTTATACGTGAGATCAAAACAAGCTAAAAATGTCGATAGAAAATGTTGAAAGGGAGTACTTTTCTGTTTTGCTTTTGTTTTTATATTTTAACAGCATACCCTGCTTGGGTACTAAAATGTGCGTTAAGCGTTGAGCATAAGATTGTAGTTTTTGTTTTTGTTTTTAAGCTTAGCAAGCTAGCTGTGTGTGTGTGTGTAAAAGAGACGACTATATGAGCTAAGGGCTAAGTGTTAATTGCAATGCGATCACGGCAGCTGCATGTGTGGTTGGGGTGGGTGTGATTGTGTTTGTGAGTGATTAAGTTGAGGGGCCTACGCGGAAAGAAAACGGTTTGCTGCTTAGGCGATCTCCTTTTTGATTTGTAATTCGCAGTTCGTTGTTGTTGTTGTTGTTGGTGTTGTGTCCATTGGCGTTGGCGTTGGCGGCGTTTGTTTTTTGCTCGCCTTTGTCGCCATTAAAATGTGCGTCGCTGCCGGCGCTGGCGCTGGCGACTCTGCTGCGGCTGCTGCTGCGACTATTGCTATTGCTGCTGCAGGCAGCGTAGTTTCCGTTAGGCTTATGTCGCGTCGCTGCCGGTGCTGCGTTTGTTGTTGTTGCTGGCGCTGCTGCAACGGCATCTCATCATCATCCGAGTCTTCTTGGTGCTGCTGCTGCTCCTTCTCCTCATTCTCCTCCTCCTCCCCCTCGTCATCGCTTTCCGCTTCTGTTTTGTCGCCGTTGCTGTTATTGCTGCTGCTGCTGCCGTTGTTGTTGTTGTTGCTGTTGTTGCTGCTGATCTTGGCCAGCGCCTGACTGGCGCACATTTGCGCCTTCTTCATGTCCGCCTCGTCGCTGCTGTTGCTGCTGTCGAACAGCTGCCCGGCGGTGGCGGCCGAGTCCGGTGAATGGGGCGTGGTCGCTGTGGGCGGCGTTGCCAGGGCGCTGCTGTGCGGCGCCTGCGCCACATGCTTCTCATGCAGCTCTTCTTCGTCCAGTAACTCCCCCTCCCCCTCTCCATCCCTATCCTCCTCGTCATCGTCGTCGTCGTCTTCTTCCTCCATTTCGCTTGCACTTGGACTCTTGGCGTGACCATTCGGCTGCGGCTGCGGCTGCTTGGCCTGTTCCTTGCAGCTGCCGTTGCTCAGCTCCTCCTCCAAATGCTCCAGCTTTAGACGCTTGCTGGCCGGCTGTGCAGCCACCTCATCCTCATTCGCACAGCAGCTGAGCGGCGTCGGACTGCGTCGCAGACCATTTGTTGGCTTGCTGTTGTTGTTGTTGGCCTGATCCTGCGTCAGTGTCTCATTGCTGTCCGCCTCATCAGCGGGCAGCAGCAGTTCCTCCTCTTCCTCCTCCTCCCCCTCGTGCTGCTCGTGCTCTTCATCATCTTCGTCCTCCTCGAGCAGCGTCTGCTTCGATGGCACCACACGCAGCTTGTCCAGCGTCTCCAACTGGCGCCGGCAGCGCTGCAGCTGCTCGCGCAGCTCCAAAATGTGCGCCTCCTGCTTGTGGAATAGCTCGCTGAGCTGCGCATTGCTGCAGCGATACTGTTGATTCTCGCGCAGCAGTCGCTGCAGCAGATGCAGGACACGCTCCCGATCCTTGGGTCGCGTGTCGCGCAACGCGTCCACCGCCAGCTCCCACGGCGGCAGCATGGCGCTGCTGTCCGGCTCGCCATTCAGACTGTCGTCGTCCGTGTCCGTCGACAGCTCGAACTCGCTGCCCAAGTGAGGCTTCAACATTCCGTTGCCATTCTGCTGTTGCTGCTGCTGCTGGTGTTGTTGGTGTTGCTGGTGCAGCTGCAACTGTTGCTGTTGCTGTTGGTGTTTAGCATGCGGCGAGCTGACCACATTGGAGGAGTGCGTGCTGAGATTGAGACCGGCGCTGGAAGATTGCGTGGGTGAGTAGCCCGCCGATGGCGGCGTCTTGTAGTAGACGCCGCTGCTGGGCTGCACCAACGCCGGCTGCAGTGCAGCAATCGTTGCTGTCACCGGCTGCTGGCTCATCAGATTCTTGTTGATCCTGATGCGGCTTGGTTCGTTGTGGTGGCTGCCGTGATGGTTGCTGCTGGTGGGCAGCAGTTTGGCGTGCTGATTAACGGTGGCGATGATGTGGCTGCTCGGCGTTGCTGTTCCCGTCGCTGCTGCTGGCGTTGCTGCTGCTGCTCCAGCTGCTGCTCCTGCTGTTGCGGGGACGACGGCGACTGCTGCAGTTGCGGCTGCCTTTGCTGGCGCCGGCAACGGCAACGGCACCGGCGATGTGGAGGAGGTAATCTCATTGCTGCCCGCGGAGAATTCGTCGGCGGGACTGTGTGGCACGTGGCGTGCAGCTGGCGGCGCCGGAGCCGCGGCGGGTGGCGGCGCTGGCAGATGGGCGGGCGCGGGCTTGGGCATAGGCGAGCTGCTGTTCGAGCTGTTGCTGTGGTTGCTATGATTGCTGTGGTTGCTGTTGCTGCTGTGATTGCTGTGGTTGCTGTTGCTGCTGTGATTGCTGCCATTCTGTGGCTCCGCGGGCGGCGTCGCAGCGCGCTCCTGCTTAATGTGCAGCTGAAGGTCGCGCTGCTGGCGCTCCAGTTCGCGCTCCTTGTCGCGCTCCTTGCTCAGGATGCTCTTGCGCGGCGCCAGCGCCACGTTGGGCTGATAGGTGTGCTCGAAGCGTTCGCGATCGCTGCTCCGCACCACGCGCTCCGGATTCTGCAGCTCCGGCGGCTCCTGGCACGGGTACGGCAGCGACGACAGCGCGCTGTACGCATGCAAATAGGCCGCCGGCGGCGGCTTGGCGGTACGCCACGGCTGAAAGGCGCTGCTCGCCAGCTGATGCTGGCCAACCACAACGCGTTCCCGTTCCCGTTCTCGTTCTCGCTCGCGCTCACGCTCCCGTTCGCGTTCGCGTTCTCGCTCGCGCACACAGTGCGCGTACATCATTTGATAGTGCTGTATGTCCAGGGCATGATAATTGTCGAGTGCGTTCGCCTTGTGCTTCTTGCCGGAGATGTCCAGCAGCTCGACGGCGGCGCGTGGATGATGATGGTGCTTCAGGCTGCCGGGCAGCGATTGCAGCGTCGACGGCGGCAGCTGCGGCGCCACCAGGCCCAGCGGCAATAGCAGCGAGTCCTCCATCAGCATTTCCGCCTGCTGCAAGACAGAGACAAAAAAAGAGAAAGAAAGAGAGAGAGAGAGAGAGAGAGAGCAGTTATTAGAAAATTGATCGGCCATAAAAATAGATGCTGGAAAACCAGTAGCCGGGGCCATTAATTTGAATTGCCAGCGCGTCGCCGTCGCCAGCATCGTTTGCGAGCGGCTAATTATAAACAAACAAGTGGCCCGGCAGGATCACAGTCTGCGATCCTAACCATTTGCCGATCCACCCATCCCCAAGCCAAAAAAAACGCCCCGCGGCTCTGGCGCCAATTGTCATTGAGACAGGCGGCCAAAGCGAACGATGCTCGAAGACACTGCAAAAAACGCAGGGGCAACTTAATTGGGAAAACATTCAATAAAAAAAAGGTGAAAAAACATATTTCTGTTTGCGTTTCTCTCAGTGTACGTGTGTCAAAGGAACTGGTAGCTTCTTTGACTGCATATTTTGCATTATCATTCAGCGACATTGCCGCAGACAGGCGGCACCGACTGGTTCTGGCCGTGGCTCTGGCTTTGGTCTTGGTTTCGTGGTTGGCTCTCCTTGAGTTGGGTTCGCGTGTTTGCCTAGCTGTTAAAATGATTGGCACCGCGGCCAATTATGGCCCCGACGACTGAGCCATAAAGTGATTTTGAATGGAGGCGGCGCCAGTTGCCAGTTGCTCATCTGCAACTGCAACCGGGTCCGACTTCGAGTTTATGCTGACCATTGGCGAAGGTGTCACTGCGGCAGTTCAACAAATGGCCAACGCTGGCTGGTGGCCCAGCGGGGGGTCGGTGGCGCATCAAAGTTCTTGGCCGTTTAACAAAAGTTTACAAGCCAACTAATCGCTGGCTGAGCGCTGATGAGGTGTCATTAGCCGCAGCGATTTAGTCGCAGCTCATTAGCATAGCAAAGCCGCAGATTTATTGGCAATGCCTGGCGAAACGATTACATTCATTCGATAAACAGCAGCAGCCACCAACTGTCAAATCAATGCGGCTAATTACAGGCCAAGATTAACTAAGCGACCATGGCGGACAGGTGTGACATGATTAAAGTTAACTGTGGCCAGAAATCCAACGAGATTAAAATCTTTAAAAAGGTGAGTTATCTGTGCATTGTTGGTATACATAATAATATGTTAATTATAGCTTACAATTTAATCGATTACTCTTTTAATTATAGTAAAACGTTGATTCGTAAACGAATTTCAGCTTAAAAGAAATTTTATAGAGATGTGCTTTAATAGAGATGAGCAATAATCGATAATTCATAATCGTTGTGAGTAGTTAAATATGACACAACGTTCGATACCTTTTCAGAGCTCTGTCGATAACAGTTAGAATAAGTTAGTTTTAATAAATCAAGTACTTAAAAAGTTGGAGATTTGCACTTGCATAACAAGAATATTTTTAAGTCCTTCAGCCACAAAGTATGCAACATAAATTGCTGATCAGTCGAGTCCAAATGGGGGAAGGAGTTAAAAAGTGGAAACCGCGCACTAACAAAGCAAACAACAAGCAAACAAACAATGCAGTTAACTCAACGCTTGGCCGTAACTTGGCCAAAACGATGGGTAAACAAGTTGGCCAAAACGTTGTCTGGCGACGCAGCGGCGACTGCGTTATGCACAAAAATGTTGAACAGAGATTAAGCCAGGCTAACTGGATAAAAGGGGGGAGTCGAATCGGGTGCGGGCTGCGGATTGGGGCACACACTTAAAGCAAGCTGGCGACGACGAGGCAAGCAGGCATAACATTCAAGGCAGGGGGCAGGATGAAGACAAAAGCTAAAGATATAGACGCGGCGATAACAAAACTGGAAGCCAGTTCAAAACAAAAAAAAAACAAAAAAACAACACCAAAGAGCGGAAGAGGGAAGGGAATAAGCGTGCGAGCGAGATAGCGAGCGAGCGAGCGAGGGCAACACACAAATGAACCATTAAACAGCAAAATCATAAAAATCAAGAGCCATAAAGAAGTCGTCGAAGGAGCGCCAGTTTCCAGTCAGCAGTCACCAGTCACCAGTCATCAGTTCACAATGGCCAGTTCACGGTGCCCCGTACCCAGTTCACAATCGCCAGCCAGCCAGCGGCATGGCCATCGTACAGCAGGAGCAGCAGGAGACGCCATCGTTTTTTTTTCTTTTTGTATTTGTATTTTTTTTTTTAACTGTACCCAGATGGCAGCCAGCGATAGATGACGAGGCTGGCAGCGGCTACAGCCGCAGGCAAGCTTAACTAGTGAGTGTGGGGTGGGAACAGGGAGGTGATGGGGGGAGTGGGGGCTTGGGAGATGTTGGTTGCTGCGCCTGCGGCTGCTTAGCTACCGGTAGCCCAGAGTCATTTGGCGCACGCCTCTCGTCGCCGTCGTCGCCGTCGTCGTCGTCGTCGCTGCTGCTGACGGCGCAATGACAAATTGCCAAAGACAAAAAGCAGATGGAACAGAAGCAGCAGAAGGAGGAGAAGAAGGAGTGGGAGTAGGAGTAGGAGAAGGGATCAGGGTGTGGATCAGGGTGCGGGTGCCGATCGGTACAGTCAATGCGACGACCACGACGACGACTGCTGCTTAAGTCCAAGGTCTTTTGCCATAACTCAACACCAAAAGATGATGGGGCGAAGCCAAGTTGGAGAAACTGTCAGAACGAAGTCTTAAATACACTACGAAAAATGGATTATGTTGTCATAGTAGATATATTAATCTACTAGGAGTGGAATTGTTTAACGTAGTTATGTGTGGAAAAGTTGAGTTAAGAATATTATATTATTTATTTATATTAGATTTGTAGATGAGCTTTATAAATATACTATATATAAATATCAGTATATGGGATTGTTAAATGTAAGCTAATTTGTTTACAAATATTTATATATCATAGAGTATAAATAATTTATCAAAATATAACTCATCTAAATTTCTCATCAATTCTTTTTAACTGATAAATATTGGTTGCTTAAGCCTTTATTTTACAACAATCATAAATGTTTTCAATTAAATCTGTCTGGAACTCAAGATTGTTAATTGGCACTGGATACGCTTTAAACTCGCGGGCAGTTGGTTTTTATTTTTTTTCATTTTTTTTGGTAGACACACCTTAGCCAAGTTTATGACCAAGTTATGTTGTCCCCAATTGCAAGTGTAAAATAAAATAATTGCGCCCAAGTGGCGGCAACTGACATCGGGCCAGAGGAGCCACAACAACCACCAAAAAAAAAAACACAAACAAAAACTAAAGAAAAAAGAGAAACAAAAAAAGAAAACAACTAAACATTGAGGCAACCGAGAGCCTTGGCAGGCGACATGACTTTACTTGACGATAAGATCATGGCAAATATTGACGATGACGCCGATCGCGACGGGGCGGCAATGTGGGGCGGAAGAGGGGGGGGGGAGCTGGAGACGGGCTGGAGCCACAGTCAAGACGCTGGCGTTGACAATGAAGCTTGACACATGTGTGTGTATGTGTGTGTGTGTGTGTGAGTGTGTGTGTTGTTGTTGTTGTTGAGCGGGGCTTGGCAACAGCAGCCATTGATTTAGACTGGCAATTATGCAGCAGCCGCAGTTTGCAGTTTGCTGCCTGGCTTAAAACTTAGTCGCATGTTGTTGCTGTTGCTGTTGTTGTTGTTGTTGTCGCCAATTGATGGGGCTGTGGCTCCATGGAAATGGAGCAGCGACCCATATGCAACTGGCGACCAAACACACACAGTAAGAAAATATGCTAAACTTTTATTTTTATTAAATAAAATGCTAAAGTAAAATTTAAGAGTGCTTTCATTTAAATTAAATTAATTAAAATCTGTTTTGGTTAACATCAACATTGTTTGTATAAAAATAGAGCCTAGGTTCGAATCAGACTTAGTCGTATATTAAAAAGTTCCTATGTCAAGCAAGTAAAGAGAAGTTAAAGATAAAGTGCTAAAACAATTTAAATTGTGAATGCAACTTTAAATAAAAATAAAGTTCACTTAACTCACACAAAAAAAAAACCAAGTATAAATTTAAATCTCACGTTGAATTGTAAAAATGAATGTAAATAAAAAAGCGAAGAAAATAAATACAAAAAAAAAAGGAATTTAATGAACACCAACAGTTTTTGCTGTGCAGCGACAGATTTAGAGTCAAGAAGTTGCTGTCAGCTTCATCTGCATTTCTTGGCGTCCGTTAGCCCCCCTCCCCCCTTCACTCCTCCATCTTCTTCTTCCTCACTCCCCCTTACGCCTTCCACGCAGTCTGCCTCCCTCTCTCTGGTTGTCTGGCGCGGGCCGTAAACTTGTTTGCCTCAGCGAATCGAATCGAATCGAATCGTATCGAATCGACATTGCCATCCCCAAAGTCGCGACATTTACAATTTTAATTCGTGTTGTTGTTGTTGTTGCTGTTGCTTTTGTTACTGTTGTTCTTGTTGCCGTTGATCTTGTCGGTGCAGTCAGCGTGTGTAAAAGAGAAAGAGAGGAGCGGCTCACTCAAGAGTAAAATAAAGCAAAAGAAACACAAAAAAAAAAAACACACACGAAAGAGCCGAAGAGCAAGAAGAAGCAACTACAATAAGCTGGCATGCAAAAAGCCTAAAGCATGACTTCAAAAATACCCCGCTATAAATATGTGCAAGAAAAGTTATTTATAAAGCAAATTAAATCCTTGTAGTTATAATTTAGATATGTTTATATATTTATATGTCTATCTATTTTTAAGATACTTTCTTAGCGTATAAGCTTAGTAAGCTGATATAATTTTAACTTATATTTACATATTTATATCCTGCTTTTAAGATTTTTTATAGACGAACTTTACCCATAATTTTACAACTTTTAACTTATTTTTATATCTTTATAGTCGTCTACTTTTAATAGTATTTATTTTCGAACTTTACGTATATGCAATCAAGTAATAAAAAGAAAAAATATCGAATAAATGAAATTGCATTATAATAGTCAAATTATCTTTGTTAGAATCAGCTTTTATTTTTAACAAGGATAATTTATGTTTCTCAATCTATAATAGTAAATTTTTACTATGCAAGGATTTTCATATAAATAAGAATTGGTTTCTTATCAAAATTCTTTGCTGTAAGTACTTTAGACGTTTTTTTTTTTTTTTCGTATTCTCAGCTTTTTGCCGCTGATTTTATGAGCTTCTAGTTTTTATCAAGATCTCGCAGATCTTCCTTCAGACGCTTAACATGGGAGCCCACTCAGTTAACTTTATTTTTTGCTCAGCTCATTAGAGGCTTTATAGCCGCCAAGAAGTTGAGATTGTGTCTAATTTTCCCATTGAAGAGATCATAACGAGTAGATTCTAGTAATGCTATCGCTATATAGCATATATCTGCATTAATGCCTGATTTAATTATAGAGCCCCAGCGAAATGAGAGCGTAATAAAACTATAAAAAATTAAAAACGAAGAAGCCGAAACACAATTAAACTAAAACTGTAAAAACTGAGCAAGAGGCGGAAAAAAAATGAAGAGTGGGCAGTGCCAGGGGGAGGGGAGGTAAGTGGGTGATTGGGCGAGGGGGGGGGGGGAGGTGAGGATTAAATGCATCGCCGACGAACGCATTTAGAAGAAAACATATTTAAATCAACTTTAATGAAGTCGAAAACAAATTCCATTGCAGTGAATTATTCTATGGCTGGCTGGTTGCATTTTCTGTGGTTGTTGTTTTTGTTGTTGTTGTTGTTTTTGTTGCTGCTGATGAATTTAAACTTACTGCGGAATTAATGAGCACTGCGGAGGTTGGCTTAGTAACTATAGCGACTAAATGAAACTGAAACCGCGCGTAAAATAAATAAATAGCTAATGCATTGTGCACTAAATCATGGCCAGCATATAGGCCTACAGGCAAAACGACACTGAGCGAAATTAAGGGGTGCTTTAAGGTTGCCAAAGGAAACGAAGCTAGTTTCTCAAATAAATAAATTCCATGTTGGTTTGATTGGAAAATATATAATAAAAAATAAATGTTCGCTTTAAATAAGCATAAGATTATTTTATTGAAATATGTTTTTAGCTTTTACGTGTCCAACATTTTTCGTGAAAAATGCTAAAAATTTTATTAGCAAACAAGCTATAAAATAAACAAAAAAAAGAAGGAAGTTTTTATGTATTTTTAAAACTATAATATATGAGTGATATATTAAAAAAAAAAAAAAATGTAAAAATGTTACATATAAAATACTCATAAATGTTTAAAAAAGTGCACAAATTTTAATTATATAAATTTGATAAATTAAGACTTTCTTGAAGGCATTGGAACAACTCTTAGTTTAAGCTTAGTATTCGCTTTTGTTTACTTTAAAGTTTATATATAAGGTGTTTGTTTAAGCAACATTACCAACCATATTTTTCGCTCAGTGTGCACACACACTAAACACGCCGCCCTGCCCCACTTCCCCCCCACGTTGCCACCACGTTGCACGACGTCGTCTACAATTTCACTGTCCAATTAGCGTGCGACGTTTTGAATGATGACCGTCAGTCGGACAATGTGCAGTCAAAGTCGAAGTCGCAGTTCTGTTCCCCCCCCTTTATGTTAATCGGCTTGCGCGAAAAAAAAAAAAAAAAAAAAAAACGCAACAACAAATTGCATTTTTATGACAGCTGGCGAGCAATATTTTTGAAATTTACGACTGTTCGCATTTATCTGCAGCTACTGTTGTCCCTGCCCCCTGCCCCCTGTCCCGCCTCCTTAGCTTAGGCACAAGTTGCGCTAATCAAGCGTCTCCTTTGTTGCTAAAAATCAAATTTATTGTCATTAATCATGGATTCAGCCGCCGAACTGAATCAAACCGAACATTGCATTGTCATTATCATTGGCCATGGCTTTGACGTTGTTGCCGCTAAAGTTGCTGCCGCTAAAGTTGCTGTCTGCTGCCTGCTGCTGCAGCTTTTATTGATCGGCAACATGTTGCCGCAACATGGCAATTAAGGCTGGCCAGCCATGGACTAGGCCATCATTCTGGTTAAAATTTATTTGTTGCCGCTTGCAACATTGTACTTAACATACCCTAACATTAAGGTATCATTACAGTCGGCGACTCGCTTTGTTAGGCCAAAATTGATTAAAGTCAATTCGAAGAAGCTGTTATTTCTAATTATGAGTGGAAGTTAAAGCAGAAATATAAATATTTAGTGCAATCTTTAGCTAATTAGACGGGTTCACTTTATGACAATAGATGCATAAGAAAAGTCTTGATTTTCCCCTTAATTTCCTTTTCCCTTTTAATTTTGATAGATGTGATCTTTTCTTTATAAAAGTGTTTTAACTTTCTTTGTGATTCTGTTGGGTCAAATTCCCTATCCTTCCTGACTGTAGCTGTAGCTGAATACCCTGTACTTTTCATGTCATTATTAGTTTTTTGTTTAGCTTCGCTTTTTTTTCTCTGTTGTTTTCATTTGTTCCCCTTTTGTGGTTGTTGTTGTTGTTGTTGCTGCTGCTTTCCTGTCGTATATGGGCAAGATAAATGTTGACTTTGTCAGACTTTGTGTTGGCCAGCTTGGCCGCCTTCATTATGGGCCATTTGTTTGCTGCATAATTGGGCCAGCAAAATTTATGATTTGCTACCCAGTGTCAGACAGAGAGAGAGAGAGAGAGAGGGAGAGAACGGGGAGGAGAAGGAGTATGACAGAGAGCGAGTTGAACGGTAAATTGCCAGGATAGTTTCAAATATAGTTGTTGTTCCTTTTGCAGCGTACAAAGTTTGGGGCATGTTGCGCCAGCTGCCACGCCCACTGCCCATCAAATGTGGCAGGGGCGTCGCCAACTGCAACCAACTCATGTCATTTAAATTAAAAAGTTGAATCACAGCAGAAACTAACAAAAAAAAAAAACAGCAACAAAAAAAATTAGAGAAATTAAATGAGAAGAAAAAAGTTGTGTGAGAAACAAGCAAAGCTCATGTGGAGAAAAAGAAGGAGGTGCCACGCCTCCAAGTGTAGACTGCAGGGCAGAATGTTGAACGTCTATCAAAGTTAATGCATACACATAAATATATATATATATATATGTATATATATAGCATATAGATTCGTGAGTTTTGACTGCGTCAAAGTTGTCAGAATATGTGAGAAACATTTGACTGACAGGCGGCAATTGGCGGAGCGAAAGAGAAGGAGGCATGCGGAGAAGAAGAGCGAGTGAAAGAGAGCGTACGAGATTGAAACGCAGCTTGAGAGCTCTTTGCTGTATTTATCAAACTGTCAGTTTGACACGCACTGTGAAATGGACAGCGGCGAATGGAAGCTGACTGCACTTGAAGGTGCTATTCTGATATACCCTGTAAGTGTGTGTGTGTGTGAGGTGGGGTTGTCTCTGTTGTGAGTGCAAATTGAAAGAATAGTTAAAGTAAAGTTTTTTTGTACTTCGTCAAAGTTTGTTTAGGGCTAAAAAATTAATTTTTTGTTTATAGGAAATACAGACTTATATTTTTAACCTTAGATTTTAGTACATAATTTATATTTTTTTATATATTTTTATATACATATATAGTATTATTTGCCCTTATGTTAACTTCATTCATATCCTTAATAGACTTAAGTTTCCAATTTAAAGCTCTCTCTTGTAATAACTTTATTCATATTTTTAAACGTGCTTTAAGTTTATGTTTTTATTTTTTATACATTTTTATCCAACAACTTTGTTTAAACTTTAAAGATATTTTTTTTACAGGGTATCTGGCACTCGAGCAGAGCACACTTGATTGTGATTGCTGCTGCTGCTGCTGCTGCTGCTGGTGGCATTTAGGAGGCATTGTGTTTGACCGACCGACGGACCACTTGACCCGAACCCGGCCCGGACCCGGACCCGATCCTCGGCGGCCGTTTACAAAGTACAGTTAGAATTGAGCGAAACTTTGCACAAAAATGCCATAAAGCGAACGGTTTGTTTGCGCCGCGATTTATGAAAATGTTCGAGCCGTGTGTCCTTCTTTAGAGCCAGCGATTTATTTGCGGCCGAAGCCGAAGCTAAGGCCACAGTTAAAGCCAAAGCTAAAGCCATGTCCAAACATGGACACAGATGATCGCAAGTGGGTGGGCAAAGGGGGGGGTGGTCAGGCAGGCAGCGCATCTAAAACTTTATGAGCCAGCTGATCGGCGGCCATTCCACAGCACAATTGCCGACTGACCAAAAAAAAAAATTTAAAAAAAATCTAAAAAAAAAATAAAAAAAATCATGTGGGCTCCCTGGCATCTTAATTGTGAGCTAGCTTAATTAAAGTGGCAAGAAAAAGTTGGGGAATTATGTGTGACTAAAGGGTATGTGAGACTTGGAGATGAGCTGACAAAGTGGCAGAGATAAAGCTTTAAAGTTGGGTATAAATAAGCCCTAATTAAATTATTGATAATTGTGCATGGATAATTTAAGAAAAATAATAAACTTAGTTTAAGTTATAGTATATAAATATTAGCCATAATTCCAATTGTCTGCTTTGACTTTTGGCTAAGAAATAAGCTTCTTTATAGACCAGCCTGGACCTGGAACATAAATCCATGCTATTTAGTTACTGCTTAAATTTATAGTAGGGTATTTCTTCTAGTCCAATTATTTTAAATTAACTTTGGTTAAAAGAATCTTCTGCTTAGATCAGCAAAAACAAAAAACACAAAAAAAAGAGGTTCAAACTGATGCTGCGGGTTGGCATTTTGGGGCGTGACTAAGCCAAGTTGTTGTTGCTGGGCCAACTCATTTTTGTGGCGGGGACTGCAAGTGTCATTGAACCTGCAGCAAGTGATGTCGCAATATAAAATGCCGCAGGCAACACCGCAAAAACCCAAATCAAATAAGAAAACCGACGCAACTTCGCGGTCTCCCTTCTGTCACTCTCTCTCTCTCTCTCTCTCTCTGAGCCAACAGCAGACGCCAAAAAAAAAAAAAATACAACATTAAAGTGAAATTTTTGCATTGCGGCAAACAGCAACCCCTTATTGCTTAACCCTCCACGACCACGCCCCCCGCCCCCCGCCCCCTTGTTGCAGCAACATAATCAGGCAGTGTATTTGCCGCAGGATACGCCTACTTTGCTAGGATATGTGAAGAGCTTTAACGGAAGATTTAAAGATTGGCTAAATTATAATGTGACTTAAACAAGTTGGGAATTATAAGAAAAGGCTTAAATAGAATTAAAAGCATATATTTATATATAAAAAATATTTATTCCTTTATATAAATTAAAGTCACTTCTTCTAGTTTAAAGGTTTTATTAGGCACACAAAAAAAAAAGAAAGCTTGAAGGTTCGAACCTTGATTTAAAGGTCTTTTATATTATTTTAAGAGTATCTTTTAGTTCGTTGCAACTTTGAAAAACTGATTGTTTTGTTGCGGCTGCTGCAGCTGCGGCAACGAGCAACGAACCGAAAGTCAAGTTTAATTCATTAATAATAGGGTAACACAATAGGGTAACTGGGAGGAGCCCCCAAGGGGGGAGGGAATGGGGGGGGGAAGGGCCCCAAAAGTATGCAATGCAATTAATATGCCCCTTGTTTGCCAGGGGGAGCCTTTCGGCCCAGCAAACAATAGCTAAATAAAAGAGGCAAAAACAAAAAGCGATTTCTCCCACTCCCATTTCTACTCCTATTTCTGCTCCTATTTGTGCTCCTGCTCCTCTTTGCTGCTTACCCTTGAAACGACATGCACAATGCGCACTTCACAGAAATATCCTTCGACTTTGGCCGCTCCTTAGCATCGTCGTGCCGCTTGCCACATGCCACATGCCACATGCCACATGCAGCATTTACTGAAATGAAAACCTTAAATAAACCGCAACTTTTGCTGTTATTTTCTCCCCTTATGATTTTTCCGCTGCTCGGCTGTCTAATTAAATTTTTCCAGGCGCATGCAATTTGTCGGCCCTTTAAAGGCGAATATCCGCAATCCTCTATGCACGGTCACGCCCACCCAGCAGCGAAAAGGGGGCGGCGGCAAGTACTTCAAGTCGCATTGTGGCTTAACAAAAACAAAAAAAAAAAGGGAGTAGAAAAAACAACTGTGCTGCAATTCTTTTCAATTTGCATACCCTGTAAAAGCGGAAGTGTGTGAAAAGGGGTAAATTGAAAATGGAATTCTTTAAGGAATTATATTAAATGTAGACAGATTATAAAGTTATTATAATGCTCAAGATATTAATAGATAGAAATAGAAAATTCCAAAACTCAACAAATTTAATACAAACATTTTTTACGTATTATTAAACAATCTTTTCCAACACTCTTATTACAGGGTATTGCCCTTGTTAGCTTAAACTCCAACAGAGCATTTCAAGTGTGTTTTATTTATTTTCATTTTTTATTTATTTTTTTTATTTATTTTATATTTGCATTGCCTGCAATCCCTCTCAAATCGTGCTGTATCCTTGCGGGATTTGAAATAAAAGTTTTGCGCTGGAGTGCCACAGCACGAGCAGAAGAAGAAGAGAAGATGTAAAAAAAAAATAGAAATAAAAATACATTTATAAAAAAAAAAAGTAGCAAAAATACACAAAAACCCAACGCAAATATGTAAAAAAAAGAGAAAAGTAATAAAGTCATTTAGATTTGCCAGTGCTTGGGGTAGATATGGTAGCAAGTGTAGCGCCTGCCACGCCCACCCAACGCCCACGCCAGGCTGCAGGCGCTGCCACAGTTTTGCAGCCACTGGCACCTGATTTCCCTTTTTTTTTCAGCTGCTTCTTCTTCTGCTGCTGTTGATGTTAATGAACTCGGCTGAATTGTGAAATAAAAAAAAAAAAACGTGTAAAGTTTTGCATGTTTTACTTGTTTTTCATTCATTCTTGTGTTTTTTTTTTTTTTTCTTGCTCCACCCTTGGGCAGCCCTTGCATCCTTGCCGCCCCCCTGGCCACGCCCCCCTTTGGCACACTCGAGTTGATTTTGCTGCCGTCCGTCGAGAGGTTTATGCAATTTCGCTTCACATTTCTGGCACTTCATTTGCTGCCTGCCTGACTAAAAATGAGTTGAGCTCCTCCTTCCTCTAGGGAGGCCAGTATCCATCCTGGCTATCCTGCCGCTCATTAGCACGGCTCAGTAGAGCTCCAGCCCCCCCCCCCCCCCCCCCCCCAC
>SCDZ01000221.1:0-100675 GCA_004143845.1 Drosophila lacertosa | reverse complement strand
TATTGCCAACGTACCTTTGCGGTTATACATTCCAGAGCTTTAGATATCACGTACTGGACTCCGGATGGATATTTTAGCTGAAAATAAAATTATGTTTTAATAAAATATCTTAAAATCAATAAAGGATATTTTAAAAATGTATTATTCGAACCAAAACTGCAAAATTACTTTTTCGGTTTGAAGCAAATTTAATTTAAGTTTCAGTAAATTGGATATTGTCATTCGTGGTTTAAATGATGGGGAATCCGTTTATAAATCATCAAATTTTTCTTAATTACAAGAAAATATGGTTTTAAATAAAGAATTATCGAACAAACCTTTTTCTGTGAAGAATTGGCTCAATTATCTATTACCCGTGGCATTGCAAAGAACTGTAAATAGAAACATTGAAAAAAATTTAATAACATCGTCTTTTTTATTTAAAGATCTTGTAATTTGTTATGTCAGTAACTAAATATTTGCGTTGGATTAGCAACAGTTCTCTTCATGGTAAATCGAAGCGAGCTGGGTAAGTTTGTCAACAGTGATATTTTTAATAAATAATGAAATGTTTTAAATAGTAACGAACCTTGGCTAGAGACGGACGTGTGTGTCAAGCATATGGATTATCTAAAAAGATTAAAATGTACAGTAATTAGTCTAAATTCAACATTTTCATTGTTTAAAGGTTTCATTTAATTTTAATTCAGTTTGAAAGGTGAAAAATTTCATCAATAGCATTTTTCAAGAGTAGCAAATAAAAAAGTCATCAGATTCAAATTTTCAAATTATTTTAAACATATAATCGATGCCCACTTACCATTATTGCACATCGGAAGATATAAATAATACTTTTCACAACAGCTTTTAGTTGATCTAAAACAAAAATAAAATAATTAGTTTACTAACAATCGATATAGAAAACTACAAAGATTCAGATTTTAGTAAATAAATTCAGTTGCAAAGGTGTAAAGTTTCATCAAACATTTTTCAAGAGTAGCAAATAAAATAAGTCATCAATATTTCAAGATATGATATTTTTTTATATTAAAGCATATAATTCTTACCCATTGTCCCGTTTTTTATCCAATTTTGAAAATAGACTATCATCTATAATTTTAGTGTACCCTGCAAATATACAAAACGAATATTGTTAAAATTTGTAATGATAAAGAAATAATGATATATAATCTAATGTAAATAAGTTTTTATTTTGGTTAATCAGCTAATATTTGGGTTTTCATCAATAACTTGACAGCGACGAAAAATATAACATCATGTTACATGAATTTTACTATAAAAACACATTTATATATTTTGCTCACCTTTTTAAAGTTTAGATGAAGTATCCGCCGATTATCTGTAAAGAAAAAAAAAATGCCCCCAGTATACCCACCCATACCTACACCAGCAGAAAGCGAACATTTAAATTTTTATTTTATATATTTTGAGACACACGTCTCTGAATGCATTCGTTTTTCACATGAGCACCCACTCCCAATTCAAATTTAAACGGCCTCCTGCACGGGCGGCTCATAGCCCTCAGGGCGATCAATCACGGCACCCTCGGCGGACACTACAGCCTCGGTGGTCTTGCCGCCACCATCACCATGAAGCTCCAGGAGTTTGGATACATCGAAACGGGGCTTCTTCAGCACCTTTACCTTACGAATGTAGACATCGTGCAAGGGGTAGATGCGCTGGCAGCTCTTCTCAATGTCCTTGGCAATGGAGTCCAGGGCAAGCTTGTTGACCAGCTGCTTTAGGTCAGCGCCGCTCACCTCGTTGGTGATGATGTCCGTCATGCGGGCACGGATCTTGCGTACCTGCGACTGCTGGGCATAGCATGTCTTGCGCTGCGACTGCTGATCCTTGGATGTGAATCCAATGCAAAACACGCGCAATAGGTATCCATCGACGGTCTTGGCCTCAACAATAGCCTCGATGAGAGTTTGCCATTTCTTGACCATAGATCTGTTTGTAGAAGGCACACACGTTGAGTACTAGCCCAAAGCCAAACACTTACACGCACAAATACACACATGCATTTGCACATGTATATGACAAAATCGAAGAAAATAACCAAACCAAAGAAATAGCACACTGACCTGTATTTATCCGTAGTCAAGTCCATGCCGTGGAAATTGCAGAGCACGTTGCGGTCCTGCACATCTTCAGCGATGAGTCGGAACTTGCGGAAAGAACGCTCGGGGTCAATATCTTTCTGCAAATCGGCTAGCGACACTTCGAAAACACGACCTTTCAGGTAGTCAGAGGCAATTCTTTGGCCCTGAGTACGGTTTACGAGGGTTTTGCCGATTTGCCTGGTTTGAAACATGTTCGGTGCTTTAACATCGTACCAATCCTTGCGCGAGAAGGGATCAACCACCTTCTTTTTGCCACCTTTCTTGCCGCCTTTTGAGAGACCCTTATTTTTCCCAACCGCCATGGTAAACGTCTAAACCGGAAAAGGTCGAGGCACGTTGGCTGAACTGTCAAAAGCAGGAAACTGTCAACAGTGTTCATAAATACCCCAAAAAATACCAAAGGTTGCGTTACACTGAACGATTTCCAATCAATCTAAAATGTACTAATCTGGAATGCGTGAAAAGGGAATAATGAATAAAGATCAAAAAGACGTGATCTTTTCAAAAATTTGCTGTTCGATATATCATAAAAAAATATCAAAATAATGGTGCTTTGATGCTGGCAGAACTAAGTTTTCTATTAAATTTTTATATTTTGTGTGTCCGTCATATTATATATTTTATATATTCTATGATATTTTTTTATTCATATTCTTCTTTCTATTCTTATTTTTATATTATTAAATATTTCTTTTATTTTTATTATACATATAATTTGTTATCAAACCAGTTCAAATGTCATTTTGTTCCGTTTGTAACATCAAGTTATTGCTTGATGAGTTTAGATTGCACTATGTGGTAACATAGTATTTTCCACATTGCAAAGTTTGGTCACACAATCAGTTATTCATCGCATCCATTTTTGTTCTGCTTAGTTCCTTTTAAATTATTTTTGCAACCCAAAAACTTTATAATTGTTTGTCACATAAACAAATTACTTATAACCTTTTATTACATCACGCGCTAGCACACAAAATACAACTTCGGCCACAGTTACAATAAAAAAAAACATTATTTAACTGCCTCAAATGTAATATGGATACGGCTGGCATCGGGGTGCATGAAAACAACTCAATTTCATTGTTTATGAACGGACTTTAGTTTAAACTCTCGATCTTCATTAAATACATTTCCTAACATATGTGTAAAAGCAATGCAAACGTACAAATTTACTGATTAACTAAGAACGCGTAGTGTAACCGGTCATTTGTTTGCTTTAATTGGAGACGCGCTGCAATTTATTTTGAGAATCCTGTACATATATGTATATATATAAACATATATATATATAAATAATAATACTTTGGCATTACCTGCGATGTACAACAAGTGAACAACAGTAACAGTTATGGATCCAAGTAACTTTGCCTACGAACATTATGGGATATTAGTTCAAAATGATGAGGAAGAGATATCTAAGCCCGATGAACTTCGCACTCTAAATGTACAAAATCTAACTGATGGTGAGTAAATAAATATATATATTTATGTTATATATAAATAGAGCACTCAGTTGTTTTTTTATTTGTTTGTTTTTGTATTCGGAATAACTTGCAATTGAGAGCATTGCTAACAGATTTAATTAGTTTGATTCAAAATTATGTTTGTTTAATTTCCATTAATTTACCAGAGTATAATTATTGATTATATTTTTTTTTACCCAGTTCTATGCCCGGAAGACCTCGCACAGAGCACCGGGATGGTCCTTGTTTCACAAAACGATAAAACCTTTAATTCATTTGTTCAATCTGCGCCCCATAACAGTATGGGCTTCGATAGTAAATCATTGCTAAAGACGCCAAAAAATATTTGCCCATCGTCAACAAAAATGTAAGTAAACTTTTGCAACCACATTAAATGAAGTTGTTTTCCTAATTTCTTTATTACATTTGCAGGCAAGCCAAATCAAACTGTGGCAACTTGCAACTGCAAAGCAACGATGGAATGCTGGGGATTGACGGTTCGAAGGCACCTCTCCTCGAGGAAACCGATAAGGGCGTGCATCAAGACTTGGTGAATTGCATGCAGCAGTTGCGCCAACACGAAAACGTTAAGGAGCGCACTAAAGATTCTGAAATAATGGATAGGAAAAATATCTCATTAATGGCTGCTAATGGCAGATCCAGACGCTGGGAGCAAAAATTAGTTCAAATCAAGACTATGGAAGGAGAGTTTAGTGTTACAATGTGGGCATCTGGGACGTCGGATGATGATGAGTATTCTGGGTCAGATCAAAATGCCGAGGATGTCGACTATTTAAATGGCAATGAGAATGCTCCCAATGTTGCATTAAGCCCAGAACAGTTACAGAAAAATGACTCAGTATTACATCAGCAGCATATGTTTTTTCAGCAGCAGCATGAACAATTTCTGCAACTTCAGCCCCATATGACAGTTCCATTAAGTGGAAACGCATCAGTTGATAAAGGCAGCAGCAGTGGTCATCCTGTCGTGTCGCAGGCATGTCAGTTAATTAATGAGCAAACCGTTCTGACTATTGAGAATCAATCGATTCTACCAAATGATACTGATTGCGATATAACGAATGAAATAGCTGCGTCTGTGTCAATGCCGTTCGGAGTAGTTCGTCAAGGTAGTCATAAATACCAAGTTATATTACTATTGTTGCCATTAATTAGTATACCATTTACTTATAGGAACGCCGGCCGTAGAAAATGTGGCGAACGGTGGCGATACATCTGATTTTGGGCAGTTTTCCAACGATAAGAAAATTGCCTGCCCGCATAAGGGCTGTCATAAATACTTTCGGGATTCGTCCGCAATGCGAAAGCACTTGCATACACACGGGCCACGAGTTCACGTCTGTGCTGAATGTGGCAAGGCATTTGTGGAAAGCTCCAAGCTTAAGAGGCATCAGTTAGTTCATACGGGAGAAAAACCATTTCAATGTACTTTTGAAGGCTGCGGGAAACGATTTTCGCTGGACTTTAATTTAAGGTAAATTAAAATTTTGATTGAAAAATTAACATCGTCGAATCATATGTATAATGAATTTTAAAAACACAGAACACATGTAAGAATACATACTGGAGATAGACCGTTCGTGTGTCCTTTCGATGCGTGCAACAAAAAATTCGCTCAGTCTACAAATTTGAAGTCACATATATTAACCCATGCAAAAGCCAAGTAAGTAAGCGAAGCAGTTTTCATTCTCTTGCTGATTCTGAAAATATGATCTATTATTTTAGGCGAAATACTGGTACTCCGCGCCATACCACTTGCCCCAGCAACGAACCCCACAGTCCCAGTGGGGAAAGCTCTACAAATTTAATTAAGGTAGAACTGCGTGATACAACTATGTCAGATACCAATGCCCCTTTTGTAATGTATGCCGACTAAAATGTTGGTGTATTTTTAAACTCAATCTTTGGATAAGCTTATTGTAAGAATATTTAGTATATATTTTTAGAAATAACAAGAACATAGAATGTATATATGTAGCTACGTACCTAAGTTAATATACGAAACATTTATTTTCTCAAAAAAGTGTCATTAAATGGAATGCAAATTTATATTTAACGTTTTAATTATGGGCTAACATTAAGTTTATCTGCGTAATTTTGAGGTAAAAACAATCTCATCAGAATAAGTCTTGCAAGGTAATGAGAAAATATTAATTTAGTGAATTAAGTTCTTGTGCTAGTTTTTATTATGTAGGGGTTTTAAGTTCATGTTCCCATGCATAGAATATTTAAACGCATACCTTCCTTTTTACAGATACCGATCATAGTGCACAATCACCGATTTTATGTGAATCCACAAGTTCAAAAAAGTTTTTTTATTGTGTCTTGTTTAATAATATTGTATTTCTTTTAAAAGTATTTCAACTTGAATTATTGATATGGGCACTATTGCTCCACGACTTCTCTCTTGGCTTGTCGGTTTGGCCAAAATCATGATTTAAAGTTTGATTTTTTTGAAATAATGGGGATTGTAATTCACTGATCGGCAAGGGAGTATTTTTACGCCATTTAAAATCTAAAAGCACAGATATAAAGGTAATTTTTGTGGATTACTATGTGCAATCATTAGTGTTCAATATAGTTTATTATATTTACCACGAATATACACTTGCGAGCTTTTTGTTCGTTGAATCCATTGATCAGTGATCTTACGATTTGGCCGAAAATAATTTTTTAGTATGTTGATCTTGTACGCTTCAGGAGTTTCCTCAGTGATTAACTATAAAAATAATTATTCAGATGTACTGTTACGGGGTGTGTAGGAAAGCTCACAAATACATTTACAATTATTAAAACTATTATTTAGTATAATATGCACAGGGGACTAATATTACTTATACATACCGCACTTTCATCAGATTCGGAAGAGTCCACTCTATTGTGCGCTTCTAAATGGTTGTCAAAATCTTTGCTTTCAAAGAAATTGGTTTTCTGAAAAGCAGCTCTAATTATAGCAGGAGGTAGTTTCAAATTGTTTTCTATTTCATTGGGTAGTTTCCATGTCTTTTGGTCATCATTCCAAAAAGAGGTTTCCATAATTTGTTCTGGATTCCTAAAAAAGAATTTTGTAAACCGTTATATAATTTGTATATGAGCTTGAGTTGAGCGAAAACCATTGTTATTGTATGTACTGTTTTTGTTTTAGCAATATACTGATTCTGTTCGTCACTGGCCTTACAGGTCTTTATACCCTGGGTCATACATATATGTATATTATATTATCTTAGTCTTAATTACTATTTTCATGATTGAACAGCTATTTAAAAACAAAATGTATATCGAATTACAAATAGGGGTTGCAAGGACCATTTAAATATATATTTTTGCTTACCAATTTCTCCCATTTTTTCGAAGAATAGGCTGCGCTTTATTTAGAAGAAGCTGGTAAAACTTCAAATTGCGACCAAGATGTCGAATTTCGTCCAGATAATCCTCCCGGTCCAATTGAAATTCAGAATTCAGATCGGCTACCTCCCTTTCAAGCATTTTGATTTTTTGGCTGCACATCTTGATGCGTTCGTTTTTAATATTGATTTCTTGCTGAATGGTAGCATAATGACCTTGTAAAAGGTCACGATCCTCGCTCTCGACTCTGCTCAGTGCGTGGGCAATGGCGCTAAGATGGCGTTTGGCTTCCAGCTTACGCATCCTATGACGCTCCCGCAATTGCAGATCATCAACTCTCTCACCACCGATCAGTGCATGTTTTATCAGATCAATTCGTTTTCGAGCATTCAACTGAAAGTCTTCGTTTTCACTTCGATCAGTATTCGGCAGTTCACTTTTAACTATTGCCTCGCCGAGCGTCCCCTTCTTGTCGTTCATCTCTGCCAACATCTGCTGACGCATCTTCACCTTTTCTTCCTCCAGCCATAATTTGCGTTGTTTGTCGTTGTCTTCGGCAAATTTGTGAAGGATCACACTCTCGTGTTGCTGGCTCTCATCAAGCATTCGTTTCAGGTCTAGGATTTCCTCTTGATACTGGCGCAACTGGGCATCCTTTGGGTCTTCGTTTATTTTAGGTACATTCGATATATTCTTTGCTCGACTTGCGTACCTTAAAGTAGACAAAGTCTCGTCGTAGTTGCAATCGGCTGGCGAGATGCATGCTACCATTAACGTCTTTGTGTTTCCGCCTAAAGAATCCTGTTGGTGTGTTTAAATATTTTAAAGGAATTTAAGTTATGCTAACTTTTCGTGTAATAAATGTATAAAACTATATATATGTAGGTAGGCACTTCGTGCCCAATGTTTTTCATTTTAATAATGAAGCTATATCAGAAACTTACGTTTTTCTTAGTATTGGAATGTTAAATATATGGAATTATGTATACATTAAGTTTATTACCTGTAGTAAGCGTGTGAGCTTTGAGTCCCGGTAAGGCACGTGCTTTGTTTTACCATCAACTAGCGCTGATATAACATTTCCCAAAGCCGATAGTGATAAGTTTATCTTTGTTGCTTCTTTCAATCTTTCACCATAAGCCCCAGTCTTGGCTTGTCGTTCGGATCCAGCTAGATCAACTAAATTTAATTTACCTCGTCGAATACCGCCAATGATTTGATCCGCTGGTACACAATCCGACGATTCCTGTATCTGTTCTAGACTTATAGTAAATATTGTATGTGATCGTGAGCTCTTATCGTTCATCAAAGTTGCCGCTGTAATGCGATTTTTGTTGCCTATATTCAACCAATTGTAACAATCCGTGGCATTCATAACAGCTTTAGTTGTAAGCGTAGGAACTGTAACGCCTACGCCGGGCACATCTTTCAGCGCATGGTTCTTTATGCTAGTCGATTCATTTGCATTAAGGAGATCTCTGATGTTTTCATTGTAAATTTCCAAGTAGCTGACCAAAGCCAGGTACCTAATGCTCGTGGCTATAGAGATCGTTTCAAAAATATGATCGAAGCATCTCTGAATGATGCCGTTGCTTTCGGCAGCCATGGAGTACCCTTCACCCTTCCAATATTTAAAAGGTTAATACTGTATATTCTATTGTTTAATGCTCCCTTACCTGCATTGTGTGTGTTTTGCCACAGCCAGTTTGTCCATAGGCAAAAATTGTCCCATTATAGCCTTCCAAAGTGCTTTCTACTAAGGAATAACACATATCGTTGTACATTGTCTCTGTTTTGGAAAGCCCATCATACACGCTGTCGAATGTGAAGCACTTTTTTGGAGCATTTCGTGCTGAGGGGTTTAGAACGGATACAGCGTAATCACCTATTTCCACTATGTTCTGTTCACGAATTCAAATTAAAGACAAGATCAATTATTTAAGGGTTAACATTAGAACTATCCTTTAAACAACATATGATAATTTCTGAATGCTTCTGAGGCCTTTGGCTAATTCATTCATTTATTAGAGTGTAGAACTCAGAGACTCATTGTTAGGTTGCGCAGCTGCATTTTTAAACAACACGACACGAATACAGAAATCGATATATACTTATATATAATGTATGTATATGCAATGTACGTGCAAAACAAACAATAATGATTTGAGATTAATTGACCATTATCATTGAATAACTAATATATAATTACGGACAGTTAATATATGTGTGTTTTTATTATACAAAAATATGAGAAGTTATTCTTGTAACATACATCAGACTTGGAGCCGATTTCCTTCTGATTCATGGGCCGACAACGCACTATAACTTTCACATTTTCACCCATTTTCAGCGGTTAAAACTTTCCGGAGTGTAACCGTCAAGGCAGAGTGGACGCTTTATACTGGCGATGTGCAGTAAATGGCTTGAACTTGAACCTATATTCATTCATTATTGAATATACATATGTACACAGGACAAAAACAATTACACACGCATACACATAAATATCCTGTCTGGGCACTTATATTCCGAACCGAACATAGTCTCGACTAGAACTGCTCTCGTGTCGTGTGTTTTTTCGTGAGCACGCACGACTAATCACCTTGTATTCGTGTAAATTGACAATTATTATGAAATTGTATATTTAAAATAAATTAAAAATTCTTTTTATGTGACTACTTTTTACCCAAATCAATAAAGTACATCAAATAAAATGTTTCATTTTAAATAGAACCTAAACGACATTATTGCCTTTGCTTTTATAATCAAACATTTGTCAGAAGCAGAAAGACCACTTAAAAACAAGTAAGAATGTTCTAATCAGGCATGCATGGCTAGATAATACCCTAAGCCCCACTTACTACCCAATCTATTGATATCGAAACTCAAGTAGTTTTTTTAAGTTCCGAAAATGTCATAATGTGTATTGATTAAAAGGGGGATGAAATCTTCAAACCGACAGCTGGGATCAAGGAATTTCCTAGTCTGGCACGACCGACTTGTGCATTCGTATATGGTTTTAATACATTATTCTTCAAATATTTAGCCCACGTTGACTACGTGGGCTTTCTGCTATTTTGCATCTAATTAGATTTGAATGAATACTGCATAGTGCAATGAAAAGAAGCATGAGCTGCAGCAACAGAAGCTTTACCTTAAAATTATAGGAGCATGCGCTATGAGAATATAAATGAAGCTTAAAGCCATATGAAAGCTCTGTCAAAAAATAAAATATAAAGTGAGAATTTGCAGATTTGTGGCTGCATATCGACATTTCGGAGTTTATACTATATATTGAATACAGTTTTACTTAATGTTCTTCATATGAAAAAAGACATTCCAATGTTCCAAAGGCAACAAACTATTCGAAATGAGTTAATGCTTACTAAAAGCAGATAAAAGATACAAATATTAATTTGGCAGTTTTTACAAGCCTAGAATATGTGCAACAATAAAATACTGTGACTCGAATATGCAACATGAGTATACTATAAGTTTGGATAATGTTGATGATTGCTGTCCTGGAATCCAAAAGATACGCCTTAATGATAACGGAGGCCAAGTGCTCGAAGGCTCCCTTCGGGATAAGCTACCTAACACAATTTGTTTTGCTATCTATGGTTTTGGTTGCCAATGCGTTGCCACCAGTGATTCGAGTCGGTAAGGTGCTGATAGGTGTAACAAATTTATTTTTCTTGCAGAGCGTATTTTTATTCAAGAATTAACATTGAACGGAATCAGTAGCCAAGTCGATATACGCTTGGGAACGAGCCCTTTGATTCCATGTCAACAACAATCCGTATTACTTTGAACTAATCTAATATAATTTTTATTTAACATGATATCGGGTTCTGTACCATTGAGCTCCTATGAATGGATGGGTTGTATTAATTTGCTTTTCTTCGGTTTATATTTCTCTTTGTGTATTTAAGGAGCTATTTTTACCGAGGACGAACGCGAAGGTAGCATAGAATCGGCGTTTAAATATGCGATCTACCGCATTAATAAAGAAAAATCGCTACTGCCCAATACACAGCTTGTGTACGATATTGAGTATGTGCCGCGGGACGACTCCTTCCGAACAACGAAAAAGGTCTGTCGACAATTGGAAGCTGGAGTTCAAGCCATATTTGGGCCTACCGATCCTCTATTGGCTGCTCATGTGCAGTCAATTTGTGAGGCGTTTGATATACCCCACATTGAAGTTCGAATTGATTTAGAAGTCAGCGTTAAAGAGTTCTCTATCAATCTGTATCCGTCCCAAAACATAATGAACTTGGCTTATCGAGATTTAATAATGTATCTTAACTGGACAAAAGTCGCGATAATTTACGAGGAAGATTATGGTAATTATTTATTTTTAAAATACAAAATAAAATAGTCATGAAGATATTATAATATTATATTTATGAGATACTTTTTTTTCAAAAGTATTAATTTATTTCGTCATATCGATTTCAGGACTTTTTAAGCAACAGGACCTAATTCACTCATCTGCGGAGATGAGAACCGAAATGTATATAAGGCAAGCAAATCCGGAGACTTATCGTCAAGTTTTACGAGCAATTCGCCAAAAGGAAATTTACAAAATAATAGTTGACACAAATCCAACTAATATAAAAACTTTTTTTCGATCAGTACGAAAGATTCATATATTATCATTTATTTTAATATACTTATTTAGTATGTGTTCATCTGTGTTTAAACATCATATAAACAAAACAACCTATGGGAATGGTTGCGATAATGAGAATATAATATCCTGTTGCCATTAAATAAATCAAAATAAGATATTAAATTGTTTGCAAGAAACAAAGCCAATTATCGTCAGCCATCTGTATGTCCGCTTGTAATAAAAATAAAACTCGTTTGTCGATAAAGTATAAGAGCTGGAGACCGACATAATAAAAAGTTTCCTTCAAATTTTTTTTTGGGAATATTTCATTAAACTATTGAGAATTTTTCTTAAATTATGCGACATAATTCAAAATTTATAACTCATTATATGTGGAAATGCGTACAGGGTATTTACGCGTTGAGTATTTTCGACTTAAGCACTAACAATTTTGTATTATATCTTAATACCCGGTTCCAAGCACATGTTAATGCTAAAGACAATGTATTTGACCCAATCTAGTTGTTATATGTACTTTTTTTACATTCATTACATATAGTAGATAGCATGCGTATTCATATTTAAATATCTCTAATTATTTTGAGGCACTTTAATTAAACATAATCTATATATCTATTCTAGATACTACAGTTGCAAATGAATGATCATCGATACCATTACATGTTTACTACTTTTGTAAGTAGTAAATATTTTAAAATTGATTTGATAAAAATGAATACAAATGTTTTTTTTTTAAATATTTAGGATTTGGAGACGTATGATCTGGAGGATTTTAGGTACAACAGCGTAAACATAACGGCTTTCCGTTTAGTTGACGTTGGCAGTAAACGTTACCAGGAGGTCATAGATCAAATGCAAAAGCTCCAGCACAGCGGATTAGACATGATTAATGGTATGCCATACATTCAGGTAAGGATGAAAATAAATTTAATTGAATTAAATAATTATATAATTAAACTCAAAACTATTTCAGACAGAGTCTGCCCTCATGTTCGATTCGGTATATGCGTTTGCCCATGGGTTAAAGCAATTGGATGGTAGCCACACCCTAACGTTCAAGAATCTTTCGTGTAATTCTGATAGAGTTTGGAGTGATGGACTTTCACTTTATAATTATATAAATTCGGTAGCAATAATACAAATTTTTATTGCAATAGGTTTCAAAGTAATTTTGATTTTTATAAATATTATAGGCTGCTGTTGATGGCTTGACAGGAAAGGTTAACTTTATTGAGGGCCGAAGAAACAAATTTAAAATTGATATACTAAAATTAAAACAGGAAATAATTCAAAAAGTTGGTTATTGGCAACCTGACGTGGGAGTAAACATTTCTGATCCAACTGCATTTTACGACTCCAATATTGCCAATATAACTCTGGTCGTAATGACAAGAGAGGTTTGCTCAATGCATCTATATTTTTTATATACTTCTTATGTATTTATGTTTATATAGGAACGTCCATATGTTATGGTTAAGGAGGATGCGAATCTTACTGGAAATGCTAGATTTGAGGGCTTTTGCATTGACTTGTTGAAGGCTATAGCACAACAAGTTGGCTTCCAATATAAAATCGAATTGGTGCCCGATAACATGTATGGTGTTTATATACCTGAAACAAATTCTTGGAATGGAATAGTGCAAGAACTAATGGAAAGGGTAATTATATTTAAAACATCTTAATGAAATAATCAAATTAATTACTATTAAATCATATTTTAGCGCGCTGATTTGGCAGTTGCATCGATGACCATAAATTATGCACGCGAAAGTGTTATTGACTTCACCAAACCATTTATGAACCTTGGAATCGGCATCCTATTTAAGGTACAATTTTTTAAAACTTAAACTTTAAAACACTTAAGCTAGGTGGTTAAGTCAGCAACAATAATATTCTGCTCGATTTAGCCCTCTCCGTTCGTCTGCATGAACGTGTCGACGTTAACGACTTTAAATTTGCTTGTAATCTTTATGTATACCATAAATAGATCAAGTTAATTTCAAATTGTTGGCCTCAAAACGGAAAATACGATCAATAGCCGAACTCAAACTAACAAAATGAATAATAATGGGCCACGATCGATGAAAGCAAAAAACGAGCATTGAACTTTTATTGCGGTCTTTTGTATTACTTGTTGCTTAGTTCAATCGAGCTTATTCAGAACATGTTCGTATTTGATTTTGCCGTCTTTACACGTAAATGGTACCAATATGGAACAATTTTGTTTTGTTAATAAACACAATGACTGTATTTACTTTAGTTCACAATATTCAAATAATTGAAAATTAACTTACCCAAAACCTTACCTTATATTGCTAGTTTTTAAATAATTTCGTTGTAATTAACTGTAAGTAACTGTGGGTAGAGCGAGAAATTTTAAATTGGCTTAATCCGAAATTATTTAGGTGCCGACAAGTCAACCCACACGATTGTTTTCCTTTATGAACCCATTGGCAATCGAGATATGGCTGTATGTGCTAGCTGCTTATATATTAGTATCTTTCGCGTTATTTGTGATGGCTCGATTTTCTCCGTACGAGTGGAAAAACCCTCATCCATGCTACAAAGAAACTGATATCGTTGAAAATCAGTTTTCCATATCAAACAGTTTTTGGTTTATAACGGGAACATTTCTACGGCAAGGATCCGGACTGAACCCAAAGGTATGCTTATACATAAATAATACACACATTTTATAACTAAGTTACGACTACTTTATATATATTGAATATTGCGTGCGTATGTCTCCCGCCCATGGCTATAAAGATTTTGATAACGTGGAGCCGTTGCATTTCAATAAGTTATTGTATTGTCTTTCAGATATCAGATCGAGCGCAAACGAAGTTTTTTTCTTTTATGAATCCACTCGCGATCGAAATATGGTTCTATATAGCATTCGGCTACATTCTTGTATCTCTCTGTATCTGGATAGTAGCACGATTATCACCTATGGAGTGGGTTCGCTCGAAACCAGCCTGTTCAATGGCATGCGATCATATGTTGCGTAAAATTCGAAAGGCAAATAATGTCTACGAGCAATTGGAACTGAAATCCTTAACCAATACATACGATAATCGGACAAGCCGTGCCAATGCTGATAGCGAATGCTATACTGAACACATTAGTGAATTTAAAGACGATGATTTATACTCCGCTACTGCTACTAAGGATAACGCTGGGACTGAGGAGTATTTAAATAAAGACTCGATCTTAAAGGCTGACGTTGATGTGGATGATGAAAATGATGAAAACGACTCAGACGATACTTTGGAGTTAGTTAGCTTGCAAAATGATTTTACTCTGAAAAATAGTTTTTGGTTTGCAATTGGCGCTCTTATGCAGCAAGGGGCCGATCTGTATCCTAGGGTATGGGTATTTAATTTACTATATGCTTTACTTAATCATGGCTCCAAACTAGCCTTTTTATATAAAAAAAAAATAATAATAGAATTGAAATGTTATGCATTACTGCGGTCCTAAAGTCAATTACGTTTATTTTTTAGGCAACATCAACACGAATTGTTGGAGGCTGCTGGTTTTTCTTTTGCCTTATTATAATCTCATCTTATACAGCTAATTTGGCTGCCTTTTTAACAGTGGAGCGCATGATAACTCCAATTGAAAGTGCATCAGATTTGGCTGATCAAACTGAAATATCGTACGGTACTTTGGAAGGCGGTTCAACAATGACATTTTTCAGGGTAACTATTGGTGGAAGCAAATAAAGCTCATAATATTAAACATATACCAATTATGAATAAAAAAATAGTAAACATACAGACATATATATTTAAGTAAATTATCGGACCTGCTTTAAAATTACAGGACTCAAAAATTGGAATATATCAAAAAATGTGGCGTTACATGGAAAACCGGAAATCATCTGTGTTTGTAAAAACGTATGAGGATGGAATTAAACGCGTAATGGAGGGCAACTATGCTTTTCTAATGGAATCAACAATGTTAGACTATGCCGTTCAGAGGGACTGTAACTTGACACAGATTGGAGGACTCTTGGATTCCAAAGGTTATGGCATTGCAACACCTAAGGGATCTCCCTGGAGAGATAAAATTTCCTTAGCGATATTAGAGTTGCAGGAAAAGGGTATTATTCAGATACTCTATGACAAATGGTGGAAGAATACTGGCGATGTATGTAATAGAGATGATAAAAGCAAGGAATCAAAAGCCAATGCGTTGGGTGTTGAGAATATTGGTACGTATAAAAGAGTACTTTTTAATTATATAAAAATATAGGTACGATGTATCAGTTTAAAAAATTTAATATATTTTTTTATATCTTTAAAGGCTGATTCTTAGGTGAAAATTAGAGATGAGATTACTTACTTAAGATAAACACTTTTATTATTAAGATTTCTTACTTAAGATAAACACTTTTATTATTATATGCATTTCAGGTGGTGTATTTGTTGTGCTACTTTGTGGTCTTGCACTTGCGGTTGTTGTGGCCATTTTCGAATTTTGTTGGAATTCAAAGAAAAACTTACATACTGACAATCAATCCTTGTGTTCAGAAATGGCCGAGGAACTGCGTTTCGCTATGCACTGCCAGGGATCCAAGTCAAAGCAGAGACCTGCACTGAAACGTGATTGCCTAAAATGCGCTCCTGGGTCCACTTACGTGCCGACTAATGTAACAATGCCAAACTTGGGCGTTCATTACAACTATTTTAATTGAATCAGATTCGGAAAACCAAAAAACTACGAACAACATTTAAGGCTTTTAAAATTAAGTAAATTGTATGCATAAATGTGTATGTTTATACATACATATATACATGTTTGTCTGTTTTACAGAAATCTATTATTTTTGTATCAAGACTTTCAAAAATAAAATAATTGTGACAAACCGAATAAGACACTGGTCCTCAAATAAACTTAAATCATATTTGGGCTATGTACTGCCAAATTTCATTGTGTATTGCACGAGTGGAAAAACTGAAGCTATGTTTAACATTGCCGGGCGGCTGCATACCCATTAAGTGGATAAGAACTTAATATGAATGGGCAAAAGGCATCTTCATTTTTTTAAATACAAAAAACTTATTTTTGCAATCAATTATAAACCGCATCGATCTCTCCTAAAGACTGAAACTTGCAAATTTAGTCATCAGTGGAAAAGCTTTTTAAATTATAAAGTAAACCAGTTAATTAAAGAATTAATAAACCGACCAAAAAGAAGGCTGTTGTTTATATACTTTACTTAAAATATAGATAATATTTAAATTTTAAACTGGAATACGTACATTTGTACATAGGCGATATTTATTTTTTTTTCGTGCGTGTACATTTTGTTAATTGTGCTAAGCAGACTTTAATTTCTAAAATTCTATATTGAAGACAATATTACCGTTTATTCTTTTTATGAGACTTACTTATTTTACGCCGCTTTAAGATCATTTCGTATAAAGCGTCCAATCCCTCTTGTAGCCCTTCGCCGGTTATAGCACAAGCGGGCTGTATGTACCAGCCTTTAAGATGCATAGACGCTGTGGAAGCGTTTAAGTTATTGTGCTTTATTGTAAATTGAGAGCTACTCATCGTTGGCGAAACTGTAACTTGTGCTGTGTTTTTGGCCTCATTTGGCAAACTGGAACCCTTGCTCTTAGACTCTGCGTGGGAATGTTGTGGAAATAGGCCCCTTATTGATGATGTGTGTTTTTCACTGCCCTTATCGCCAGTTGGTGCCAGCTGCGCTTGCGGCGAGTTTATTTGGGTCATTGAAGTTGTGCTACTATCAGTGTAACTTTGGTTTGGTGTGGTATAGCCAACAATGTTTCCTGTTGAAGTTGAGGTGGAAGTTAACATATTTGATATTGGGTTGTGTAGCTCATGTAATCCTAAGAGTTTTTCAAGATCCTTAGGACAACACGCGTTTGGTAGATCTTGTTTGTTGGCCAAAATAAGCACAGGGACTCCCTACAATTAGGAAAAGATATTAAATGCATAATTAATATTATTTGAGGACTATTTAATCTACTTAATTGAATGTATAAAGCTTTTAAAGTCATTTTGAATTGAACTATGGTTTTCTATACACAAACCTGATTATCTGGACATTTGGCTGTACGCATTAGCTCCATTTTGGCCTCTTCCATTCTTTCAGTATCGACAGAATCCACAACAAATAAAATTCCATCTGTACACCTAGAAAATTTACAGTATTATTAAATAGTAATTAAACTATTACCTCATTAAATATATTGTATTTCTGTATATATCTGTATCTGTATTAGCTTGTTTAAAGAAACCTATATATCTTTGTGTGTACATATTTACAGATGTGTTCTCAATTAACAGCTGTTTTTACCTACCGAGTATAGCTTCGCCAGAGCGGCCGAAGTTTTTCTTGTCCGCCCACATCCCAAACGAGAAAGTGGACACCCTTTGCCTTTCCCAAAGTTCCCTGGACCTATAAAATGCACATTGATTATTTCCTTACTTTACAACTGTGTAAATAATGTACCTTCTCACAATTAAATCCAATAGTGGGCACTGTATTTAAATACTGATCGAACTTAAGTCTGTATAGTGCTGTTGTTTTGCCAGCAGAATCCAAGCCCAGCATAACGACATGTAGAGTTCCCTGCAATAACCATATAATTAAACTGCTTGTAAACATTAAATATTGTTTATGGCTACCTGTGAAGGCAGGGCATCTAATAAATTTCCATTTTTCACCATCGTTGCCCCCATTTTTTTCTTTATTTTTTTCTTACATTATGTTGCTACAATTTGTTTAGGGATGCTGATGTCGTATCGATATATCGATAATTCACATTGACAACATAGTCACAGCGATTCTAATAATACATATCATTTTTGTGCAATACCTTTAGAAATTTCGATAAATCGATATAAACGATAAATTTGTAATTATCGGGGAATTATTGAAGATTTGAAGTTGATAGTTGATAACATTATCATTTTTTTCCCCTTTTAAATTTTACAATAACCATATAGATAAAAAAGCCGAATAAATTATGACTATCCTTATACATATCGTTAAGCTATCATTTTACGTGTTTTAAAATTTTAAGAAGCGAAATCTATGCTGTCGGCTTTCCACAACCAACGGATAAAAGCAAAATTATAAATTACTACTGCGGCTTTAGATATATCTGTGGCATTTTAGTTTTTACATGTTAATTATACTTATGTACAATGCGTTTTTGTATTTTTTTAACATGTGATATAATGCTCAATTAGATCTGCTGTGGCGCCAAGTTACACTTTGTTTGGTATTATAATATAAATGTATATTTTACTTATAAGACCGATTATACTATAAGCTAAAATATACAATTGACTTGTTTGGCAGAGCAGCAACAGCTCAGCTAGAGCGCTGCCAAGACGTATTTTTTGATGAATGTAAATATTCTACAACGTACACACAAACGTACATACCTATAATATGTACATACGTATGTGCACACGTATTGCATGTGTAAATTTATGCCCAATAAAATGGAGATTTAGGCCATAGTGTGCGGCATCTGAAATAGGAAAATGTTCAATGTATGGTACATACGTATATGTATGTATATGTATGTAGGTACATATGTGTATGTATTTTTATATATAACTGTATTTAAATAAACATATCGTACATGTGGCTACGTATGTACATATTTATGTTTGCGTGTACGTTATGTATGGATACACATTTGTATTCACATACGTATGTATATGTTTTAATACTATATTGTGAATGTGCGGGAACTTGGCAATATAGTAAATAAATAGAATGTGGACAGTGTGGACGCTATCTTTGATGTGCACTCATATTCTCTAAATCGAACGGCATATTCATACATATTTACGTAGATTTATTTTGTTCATTCGAGGTTATTATTTTAGTCCGGACGGTATTTTAATTTTATTGTTATCTTATACAAGTTTAGACCGATAAATTTAGTTTGATTGTACATCCCTGTACTTACATATTTCTTTAAAATAAAAATAACGAGTGGTAAGTAAAAAAGTAGATTAGGTCATGTGTTGTCAAAATTTAAAAAAAAACGTATAAATTAAATTTAAAATGTGCGTATAAATAAGTAAAGCGTTGCGTAATATGAAGTTTTAAATACCAACCTGCTTACATACATGTATGTATGTACATTCATCAACTAAAACCGTATAAGAATTAGTGTATTCGCAAAAATATATATAAATATAGACTTATATATTTTATATATTAATATATTAATATAAATATATATGCACAAATGTGAACGTACTCTATATACATATATATTCACTTTTATTTGAACAGAATACAAACACATACGAATTTACATACATAAAACAAATCCATAGAAATAATAACAGGTGTCAACAGGTGATAAATGCGATTAGGATTGAGTGAAATAAAAAACATTCAGTCTTCCAATACATTTCAATGAATTTGTGTTTTTATATATACATATGAATGTATGTGATACACTAGGTCTGCCAATTTAAAACATATTGTCGGGTGTTCGGTTCATTGAATATAATAATTATAAATAACAAACTAATTATAATTTAAACAAAACATACATATTTGAGGAAGTATTAAAAGCTTAGAAATATTATCAAAAATAGTTAAAGAAATATTTGAAGAAAAAGCTTTTTATGTTTTGATTTAAGAGAACATTTTAGAAAGAAATAACAACCTGGAGTTGGTTTAATTTATTCGATTTGTTAGTAGTAAGCACCATAAATTAATAAAAGTATATATATTTTATTTTTTTTTTATTTAGAATATGTGTTGATAATAAAAATGTAAATGTATTATTAAATGTATTAAATTGATTCATTTATTTCTTTTTAGAAAAAAAAACAACTAAGTATCAAAAAAATGGATTCTGAAGTCGTGGTAAGCACAAGAAGTTATAACTATTGGCTTGCCTAATTTTGTAATCTTTATCTACATCAAACATAGCGTTCTTCAGCTATTCAGAAAGGAAGCTTTTTTCCGCGTTTATTTACATATCCTCTTTGTACTTTTTTCTCGAACAATTTTTTTTTATTTTTTGTCCTCTTATTTTGTTTGTCCGTATGAACGTTCATTTGTATAACGCTTTTGAACCTAGACACTCGCAAGCTAATATATCTTTTGTTATAAAGGAGAAGGGGTTTGAAAAATTAAGCTAATCGGTTAAATTAGGAAATTCGAAGTAGTTTTTTTTTAACATGTTTTACATACAGTTACGCTGTGAAGAGAGTACAACGAAGTCGGTTGCTTTCGACTCCTACAAACATTTAGTGTTCTTTTTGAATCGTAACATCTTTTAATGCTCAGTGCCCAAATACAGCATAGACATTTTCTAGCTGATTCAGTCTTCAGTCTACTAAAACTACAGCAAGGATGCGACGTGCAATTTACATATGATGCTGCCAAAATTAAATTAAACTAAAATTCATAATCGATTGCAGCGCTTACCGATTGCTTAACTACAAGTGCCTAAGAGCTTTTCAATAAATGCTATCAACGTGTGGTCTATAACGTTTTGTTAATGATACTATTTTTTATTTCAACATTAAGACAAAGTTAAACGAAACTGAAAGTACGCCAGTGGTTAAAGAATCGAAAGAACCTGAAGCAGGTGCGGAGAGCAAAAGTGCAAAGGATACAAATGTTGATCATGAGGAGGCTGTCGAAGAAGTGAGTGCTGAAGTAACCAGCGCAGAGGGTGTCGACGAAGCTGCTCTTACAGAGACCAAGACAACAACGACCGTGGTTGTTACTAAAAAGGATAATGGCGAGGAGGCTCCCGTTACAGAAACCAAGACAACAACCACTGTCGTTATCACTAAGAAGGAGAACGAAGATGAAGCTCCCCAAACAGAAACGAAAACAACAACCACTGTCGTTATCACTAAGAAGGAGAACGAAGATGAACCTTCTCAAAATGAAAACGAAACAACAACAACAACAACTGTGGTCACCACCAAAAAAGAAAGCGACGAGGATACTGCTAATACCGTTGCAACCACTACTACAATTGCAGAGAAAATAACTGATGAAGATAACAAAAGCGTAGAAATTGAAAATGAAGAAGATAAGCCAACGAGTCCTGAAATGGCTAAGGTTCCTAAAGAAACGGTTGCTCAAGCAGCTATTGTGGATACATCTACAGATGCCCCGAAACAAAATGTTAGTGTCTCCGAAAAAAATGAGGAAGAATCTGAAGAGAGTGAAATTTCATCAGATGAGGAAGACCAGGACACAGAGGAAAAGATAGAAGAAGTATAAATATTTTATTTACCTATATCTGTTTCGCATATTGCAAAACATAATGCCAACGCTAGTTAACTAAAACTGATTCTATTTTTGATATTTTAAGATATCAAACTTTTAAGGGTTGTTAAAGGAATAAAAGCAAACTTCCATTTTAATTGATAATAAGTAATTGGTCTTGTAAGCCTAAGACAACGGATTATTTTAATCATTACAACTATGTACTTTAATTGTCATTCAAAATTAATTAATTGTTAATAGATTGACGAGGAGCAAGGCCAATCCAATATTTCTGACAAACCTGAAGTTGCTGCAGAAGTTAAAACCGAAGATGTGGACGAGAAAGTTCATAAGCAAAATGTAAGTAATTAATGTAAGCCTTGCATAAATAGCTTGTTGGGTTGAAAATAATTGCTAACTGATGGATAACGATATAAGAAAGAAAAGGCTGGATTTATGACTATATAATACTGTTTGCACATGTTTTTCAGAAGGATATTAATAACCAGATTGAGAATATTATATCTGACATTGATATAAATATTAAAGCTCAAGAAAAAATTACGCAACTTAAGGAGCAGGAGCTTCAACTAATTCAGAAACAAAAAGAGTTGGCAAACCAGATTCAGCAGCAACAAATATTGGCTCAACAATTGATTGCCCAAAACCAACTGAAGGAACAAGAGTTGCAAGCGCAGCAGGTTCTGCAGGCTCAGCTAGCTCAGCAGGCTCTTTATGCTCAACAGGCTCAGAAGGCTCAACAGGCTCAGAAGGCTCAACAGGCTCCACAAATGAAGCAGTTCCAAAGCCAAAACGAATATAGGGAGGATACTCTTCCAAAAGTATCGCAGGACTATACAAATATATATAACAACCAAGAAGATTTCCACGAAACGAAGGTAGGTCACAAACGCATTAGCTTACAACACTAAAACATTTAATGTCAACATGAAATGAAAATCCCATTGGAATTTAAAATGGTAATTTAAAAAAAAACAGTATTCAAATTTAACCTATCACAAAAAAGCATAATTTAAATTTAATTTAATTTCAACGTGTTGTCCTTATAATAGAGTGTTCAATGCTTATATTCAGGTACTTATTTCTGGGCAGTTGTAATGTCGAAAGATCCGTATCATATTAATTTATGAGGACGATTAGTTGAGTCGTTTTAAATATGCCCTTCTCTTCACCGGGCCATTTATCAGAATGAACGCATCGATCTCAGAGACTATAAGAATGTTCACTATATATTATAATAGATATGGATATTGTCTTCTTTGTTTACCCAGTGAACTCATTAATATACACGTGTATGTATTGGGTACATATGTATATTATAAATTGATACATATATGTACATACATACATGTATGTATATATTATAAGTATATATATATATATGTATATATATATATTTATATCTATTTGTATGTAGCACTTGTACCATTCAAATTCATTTGTGCGATTCGTTATCCACTCTCCGAGTGACTCTAAATTTAGCCACAAGAGAGAGCTCCTCATATAGTCACACACATAGTCACAAACAAATTTGAGTACGTGGATGATTCTGTTTAGAAAAATTTTATTTGTACCAAAGGCGTTTACGAGTCCAAATTGTCTTAAATATGCAAAAAGGTTTCCCAACACACAATATTAAGGGCCTACCCCAAACAATATGGAGTTCGTGTGATCGCGATAGGTCAAAAGCTCAAGTCCAGCTAAATAATTGTACAATTGAAAGAAAACGTGGTTTTCGACCTAGCGATCGTTACGATGAAAGCAAAAAGAAAATATTGCTTGAACTGAGCACAAAGTTGTGGAAAAGGAAAAATGTACGTAGATGTTGGCAGATGTACTCCAACAGTATGCGGATGTTCATACCCACATACATACATACATACATTTGTATCAGCCAATTTGCATGATCTATCTATCTATTTACATATACACAAATGTCAAACTGTATACATATAAATAAGAATATAAGTTCATTTGAATAGAAAATATGAATGTGTATGTAATTAAAATAGGAATCATCAAGCATAACAAGGACAGTTGATTTGCGCAAAATATTTACTCCAGCTACAGATGCACCCGAAATATTGCCAAAGAACCGTAAGTAGCGTTTCAATCAAAATGAAAAAGGTGATACGTAAAGAAAAAACAAAGAAAAAGCTTTATATGATGTGCGATTACCCAATATAAAAGCCACCTACGTTCGTATGCTTTTTTAATAAATGCAACATACATAAATGTTTTATTCCTCATACTCATCATTTATCATATTACTTACATTTAAAACATAAACATATATATTGATATACATGAAAAATATATATATATATTTTTTTATTAGGCTGCAAGCCAAAACATTATTGTGTTGGTTCGGTTCACAGCTCAAATCAATGCCTTTGTCATAGCTTTGGGGTAACCTTGCAGTCTTTATGTAAATATAATATAAAAAAAATATATATATATATGTATACATTTATATGTATACAGATATATATGCGTATGGTTGTCTATATGCCAAATTTAACCTTTCGCTTTAGTCGATATGGCTTCGAAATACTGAGGATTAGTGGATTACGTATCGCCTTTTAAGTAAAATTTTTACAATATGTTTTGCAAATCAATTGAATTGACGTAAAATTTGTTTAAACTAGGAAAGCTATATGCCTCATCAGCATTTTATTCCCCAACATTGCATCCCACTGTGGAGGACCAGGTTGAGCTTGCTCGCCGAATATCGCATTCATTGAGTGACATAAGCAATCACACTTCTAAGGGTCAATCAATGTATGTGAATCGGAAAAAACGCTCTGTAAAATGGGTTCACGAAGGCTGTGGCCAAGGTAATAGATTTGTCGATGCATGCAAAAGGTCCCTTTCTTCAGTAGGTATTAACTTGTACATTGGCAATACGATGTACATTTTTATATACACCATTTAGGTCAACAAGTGGAAAGCCTAAGGTCAAGTTTGAACGGAACTCACTAGATAATCAATTCAAATTTCAAATTGACTTGAATAACTTATTACAATTTTAAAAATATAGCTCCTTAACGTAAAAGCAAATTCAATTCAAGAACATATTTTTCTAAAGCATTCTTTAAATAATTGCGCATTGGGTACCGGACGAATACAATCTTTCACATGTATAAGCAGCTATATATTTGTCTGAGGTTTGAAATCTTTGTGTGAAACAATATTGGAACGGTGGCCCAGATAAGCAACTTAGACAAGAAAGACATATACGTACACTATATAGTTAATGATACTCTCCAAAATTAACTACTTTCTAAAATTATTTATAATTATATACATTCATATGTGTATAATTATATTTAGCATTTTATTAATTGCAAAGCTTTATTTATATTTATATACTGTTACTCTTAACTTAATTTATTAATCAGTTTTGTGCAGCTTTGAGAAATAACACTGTCAGTAATTACTAACTAAGTCATCTTCTCCTTATAAGTTATATTCTACTGCGTAAGAATTTATTTTCTTCAAATGATGGAGTTCCTAATTTTCAACACTTTTAAATTGTGCGATTACACGTTTATTTAAGAAAACCTTCAATTTCATATATTTTAGGCACCATATATAAAACTCTTATTCAAATAATTTGTATTTAAATCACCAAATTTAATTCATAAATGTCGTATTGTAGAAATAGGAGAAGATGATATTATTGAAACTCAGTCATTATATAAAGAAAACACCGATGCGAATTCGACGCCGGAACTAACCAAGCTGGAAAAAATGCCATTAAAACTAGTCATGAATCCACGAGGACAAATGCGTGATTATAACTCTCTGAAAGATTCAATAAATATTGAAACAGGCCTTTTATCTCCTGACAATTGCGCTGAGCTAATAACTGCGCTGCAACTGCATAAGGGCCGAGGTAAACAATTTATAACTACATCAACCATTTAAATACTCGATTCTATTCATATACAATAGTATTTAAGAAACTTAAGTGTCACAATATTATTCAGTAAAAAAGATTTAACGATATATATAACCTTTTAAATAATATTTTAAAACAATTGGTATTTGCTGACTATTTACACGATATAAATATTGTAATTAAGTTACTTATTTATTAATAATTTATTCATTTCAAATATACTTGTAACAGTTTGAACACACATACCGAACTTCAAGAATATGATAATTTTTACAAGTATAAAATTACATATCGATTGGTTTGTATAAAACAGATGTCATAAATCAGAGCAATATTATTAATTGAGTGCTTAATTTTTGCAAGCGCATTTTGCTTTCAAAAACATATTTTTAAGTCAGCTAATTAATAATTTTATTATTTATTTAAAACATGTACCTCACGCCAATTTCGCTTTGCCTGCCTCCGCCTCCGTCATCGCCTCGGCCTGCTTAACTGCTCTTCTATCAACAACAATAACATAAACAAATTAAAAAAAAAACAACCACCAATCAAATAAATACAAATAAACCATCGCCATGAAGGAGCTGAGCTCTTTGCTAAACGTCGTAGAAAGGCTGAAAATTGGGTGATCGATGAGACAAATGCCGGCACTCACAGTCCATCTGGTATTCCAGATTACCAACAATATCAGCCTAGGCCGGCAACCTCGCCAAACATTTTACCCGCATATTCGGATGCTGGGAAACATCGCGTGCAACTGAATTTGCACCAAGATCAACTGATTGAGAAGTACTCGAAGCCCGGAGTCCAAGTGGTAAAATCACCATGGGAAGCTGCTCTTCAAACCGGCTCGGCAAGCACAGCATTTTTGGAAGATCCGAAATATCGAAGCCAAACGCCAATAGCGTCTCTGGCCTCACCTGTGCATTTCAATCAAGATGTCACTGATTTTCCTGGCTCAAACTCAGAGATAGCGTCGCGTCCGCCTGCCTCCTATAGCACACCATCAAACAACGCACAGGATCTGTATAGAAATGTAAATATTTAATGCATTCGAATTTTTAGTTCAAGCTCAAATTCTTGTCTTTCTATTTCTTAGCAATTCGATAGTCGCCCAAAGCAACAAATTCAACCTTGCAATCCTCAAAGAGAACTGGCCTATAAGCCAAGCGTTGCACAAGGCTGGGGTGGTCGAAATGTTGAACTACCAAGAGGTAAGGCTAAATAGAAATTAAAATTAATTTATCATAATTAGCAAATAATATTCATATTTATCTTATATATTTGTAATATTTTTTTTTTATATAATATGTAAGAATTTTATGCTATTTAAGTAGTAGACTTTTTTATATATTTTTTTATTTTTAATACCTTTAAATCTTGATCAAATGTTTGAAGTACACAAATATTTAGTTAGCGCATTTAATATTTCAGAGTATTATTGGCAAGGCCAGCTTCAAGAGTTTGACAACCAGAATACAGATTATATGAGTGAATATTATTGTGATGCCAATGAACATGTTTTAATCAATCCAAATGCTTATGGAATCAATCCACACTTTAATTTTGCTGGAAATTCAAATCAATATTTTAGAGGAGAACCCAATTTAAGTTTGAGCAAAGAAAGTTCGGTTTTAAGCTTTAACGAGGAAATTCAACATAGGCTGCAACAGTTAGAACAATTTCAACAATGTTTTATGCAACAGCAAAGACTTGGCCTAAACAAAGATACCAAGCGCACTATGCCCGCGACCTCTGGTGCACTTAATAGACCTGTAGATAAAAACAAAATAATCTCTACGGCTAAACCTAGTCATCCTATCAAGCCAACAGAAACGAATTTAAAACTATCTGAAAATGAAAAAGATACAACCATGAATAATGAAGAAGATAATGAACCAGTCAATGTTCGTGAATTAATTTTCTCATTTGAGCAACAGTCTTTGAAAGAATGCGACGTACTACAAAAGCAGAGATGCGAACTATCAACTGATAAAAATCGACTGCTTGAAGGTGATTTAAATGAGCAAACCAAGTCTATGTTGGATAGTGAAAAATCTCAAATAGAAGAATCGCAGGCAAATAAAAGAGATGAATCTACAACTAAAGGCATGATTGCAATATCTACCGTTTTTTATTAGAATATTTATTTCAATGTGTTTTAATTGTAAATCTGTTTGGCTTGAAATTTTTATGGGCAACTGTCTAACCCTTTGATGGTCCCACTTTGTTCCCTATCGTTTCCTATTATCTTAAATTCTAGAGTGAAAAAAACCCGGTATTGATTCGTATATTTATCAAAAATGTTTTTAAATTATATAATCCCTATAAAATGTTTACTTTCTATGTATTTGTATAGAATGATATTTGTATTTGTATTCTGTTTATTTGGCTACATGTAAGTGTGATAGTGTGTCAGTATTTTTATACATTGTATGTTCATCATGAAACCTTGATATACATATTAAAATGAGTAAATATGAGTATGTAACAAGCAGATGGCGGAAAGTTTGTTTTTAAGTTGTTGTTGCTAGTTTGTATTTTTTATTATTCTCTAAATGTACAATTTTGAATATTACCTTTTCCATCCACAATAACCACGTCATTTTTGATTTCCTTTTTGCCCTGTAGGCTTATATGTGCCAAAGGAGATCTCACTAGCAAGCTACGCACCCCCGCCAGCACAGTCAAGAATTCAGCAGCCTACATATAATTACCAGGATAAGCCGAAGGTTGACTATTCAACAGGATATCAACCTCCCATTGGTGGTGAAGCACCAAGTGGATTTCCCATTTCGAATCCCTCGTCCGGCTTGTACTCCTCAGTGCCGCCAAAACAACAGCTTTATGCTCCAGCAAGTTACCAGAAGGTACCGCCAAGTTCCGGACAGGCAGCTCCTCAGGTCAACTTTAATCCATCGCCATTGTCCTTTGATAAGCTTTCAAAGTTTCAAGAAACCGACCAGAGAAATGTGGGTGTACCGAACCAACGATATCTTAATGTAAACAAACAACCATCATATAGAGGCGTGCAAAATGCTTCTCCTACTCCGTTTGGATCTGGCGGAGTTGAGGATCGTGGAAATTATGATAATGTCCGTTTACCGATATCATCGCCATTCACAAAGGCCCCTTCGCCCCAAATAAGTGGTGGACAAAATATCTACAGCGCGGGATCTCATCAAGCGCGTGCCCAGGGTCAATCGTTTAATACTTGCGCTCGTGGGTGGAGCACTGGCGCCAATCCTCAACGAAATACTTTTTGTCCAAGGGTACCAGTCGCGACGGAAAGTCTGCCCTACTCGGACTTCTGAAACTAATCAAACATATTAATTATAGTGTATGATTTCTTATCCGATTACGATTTACGACATGCTTACTCCATATTCAAGGTATACATACATATACATATGTACATGCATATATAGTACGTACACAAACACACACATACACACATCTCCATCTACATCCTACACATACATTAACATTTTCATCTGAATATATATGTACATCTATATCTGTATCTACATATTCATATACATATGTATATTGAAAGCTTCTTGAATATATACGATAAATTTATGCTTATTGATTGAATTGTTTATTTGCGTCTTTAAAATAATAATATAAAATTATGAACAAATGTTTTATCAGTAATTTTAAAATGTTCTACTTTTATGGCCTAACGTGGGTATTCAAATTCAAATTCAAATAATAATATCTATTTATCTGCTTTAAAAGTACAATAAAATTCGTTTTATTTCTTAAAGTTCATTGTATATTTTACAAATCAGTTGAAGTTATTGGCAGACAATGAAAATACAAAATTATAATTAAATACCATAAGTAAACGGAGAACCCAATGGTAATTGAGTGTAAAAGCATAACTGCATTATATGTTGTCAATATTAAAGGCAACCCTCGGAAAAGCTTTATGATTTAAGCTTTCTGCAGTCCAGAATAAACACGAGTAGACGCTTCAGTGGTTGAACAAGGCGGACTTGCGCAGTGAGCGAAAAAGGGAATTGTGAATACAAATCACAAGATTAAATATATTGAACAAGTTTTTCTGCACAAAAATAAGAAATTCAAATTTGCACACTTAAACAGTTTAAACAAATGTGATTATTTAATTATTGTGCTCGCCAGTGTTCTCTGAATCTCTAGATGTATGCGTACACTACTTTCAAAATGATAACAAAATTATTTGACGGCTTTTAAAAACTACGGGTAAGGCTACAAGCTAGTAAGTAGTAAGTAAATTAATTGCAAATATATTGTCAAAGGCGACTGGCCTGGCGCGTCGATAGTTCATAACAAATAAAACAAACGATTTATGCCAAGTTAATGATATTGATTCGCTATTTTCCATGTGCTGCTTATAAGTATCTAAAAAGCAAACATATATACATATATATACAATGTTAAATAAAAAAGCTCTACCAAACACATAAAGTTCAGATTGCGTTGAAAAAAATTTAAAAAGCATCTCAATATGTGGTTTATTTTAAGACAGATCCAACCAAAAGGGTCCGACTACCTAATACGCTGTACCACTCTCCGGATTGCCGTAACACACATACGAACATACCTACACAAACAAAAGAGCATACACTCACGTATACCTATGTACATATATACCATTGTACAAGCTAACACACACATGCCCGCAAGCTGGGCGCTTTAGGCATCGCCCTCTTGTTGGGCTTAATTGTGGAAGCTGCACTGATTGTCCACCCGATTACTGATTTTAGCACAAATCAAGTTAACGGGGGAACGACAACTGGTTGACCAATCTGATCCCTAAAGTTTATAATGCAGTATCAACATTATTAGGCCTCAATGCAGAAGAAAAACTGAGCTGTTATTTTAGAGATGTGATTGTAAAGACTGTATAATCCCAATAACTTAATGCGAAGTTTTTGGCTGGGATGGTGTTCGAAGCTGTTGTTGTTTGATAAATGCATTTTCCTTTTGCGCAGCCATGTTATTTGGAATGGAAATATAATGGTGATAGATGACATTTTTATAAGATGCTTACAATATTTCGGTTTTTTTTATAATTTCAGGTGTGAAAGACAACAAAAAATCATTGTGGCATTTCGGACTAGAGACCGAAAATGGTGGCTTCACACGGAAACATAAAGTTTTTGGAAAATTTAAAAAAAATTAAACCAATAATTTTTTTTATTCTGCACTTAAATAGTAGTATTTATCATATCAGCGCATCTTTGAATATCAACGGTAATATAATGAACTTTTTTTTAATCTTTTGTTTTCATTGTTATTATTCTTTTTTGAATATTTGTAGAGTTAGCGACTATGGATCGCCCCTACTTTGACGACATAAGCCCAAGAAATGTTTCAGCTGTTGTTGATGAAACGGCAATTTTAAGATGCCGAGTCAAAAACAAAGGAAATCGAACAGTACGCAAATTAATTCAAATATTTACATAAAAAGTAGTTTGATTTAGTGTTAACCTTAAGTGTATTTTATAATAAATTATTATTATTATTACATTTACAATTATGATCTACAGGTTTCGTGGATGCGCAAGCGAGATCTTCATATTCTGACAACAAATATCTACACATACACCGGTGATCAAAGGTTCTCTGTTTTACATCCGCCGAGTAGTGAGGATTGGGACTTAAAGATTGATTACGCGCAAGCACGGGATAGTGGAATTTATGAGTGTCAAGTAAACACAGAGCCGAAAATCAACTTGGCAATTACTTTAGAGATCACAGGTAATAAACATACCTAAATCCAAGAACAATATAACATTATATGTATATAACTGATTATTTTCAGCTGAAAGTGATATGAGAGACAGAAATTCGGAAAAGCTATACTACAATTCAAAAGGTTTGGTTTTTACTAATGTATATATATATATATATATATTATTGCCTTAATTGCCTACCTATTTTAAATGTATCATTTAAATTTCAAGCTGCACGGGCAAAGATTCTTGGATCGACGGAAATACATGTAAAGCGAGATAGTACTATTGCCCTGGCCTGTTCAGTAAATGCCCATGCATCATCGGTATTATGGTAAGTTACTGCATTTATTTCAGAAATGGTTTAATCTGTAATGTAAATTAAATTTCTGATATCCGAACTTTGCAACTCTAGGTATCATGGCTCTGCGATAGTCGATTTTGATTCTCTACGGGGCGGCATTAGTTTGGAAACTGAAAAAACTGAAGCTGGCACAACCAGTCGCCTAATGTTGACCCGTGCTTCATTGCGAGACTCTGGTAACTACACATGCGTACCCAATGCAGCTATACCGGCTTCTGTTCGTGTTCACGTTTTGACTGGTAAGGGAATTCTTATATGCAATAAGGGTGGTTCATTATTTTTGCAGCTGTCGTACTAAAATAAAGTTAACTAAAAATCATGGATATATAAGACAGCGACAGCTACGATCTGAACAACCCATTATTACTTTTATTAAAATTCGTAATAGTTTTTAAAATTTGTTTTGTTTTGTTTTTAGGTGAGCAACCAGCGGCAATGCAAACAAGTGTTGCGAGCGTTATAAGTGCTTCTACTGCAATCATAATTACGTATTTGATCATATCAGAAGAATTGTTGTTTAAAATTTCAAACCTAGCCCAATACATACTCGTACATCGAAGTTCAAGATGACTAACTTAGAAAAATTAGCCATACCCCAAAAAATGTTCTTTAAAGGTATTCATATTGAATGGCCCAAAGGCGGTGTTGTATAAATTATGTGATTCTATACATATATGGCGGTTAAAATCACAATTATTTTAATAAATACCTATGCCATAATGACAACTTAAATTACTCAAAGACTATTCTGACCGTCGCGCACATAATTTAATTCAATTTCGCTGCGTCATAAATATAATAAATATATACATATATATATATATGTTGATATATATAAATACATATATATCGGTATATACATATACGACTCTTAAAATTAACTGCTTACATATTTAAAAATATATTCCTTTCAATTTTAGATTACAAGCATATTCCAAGGGAACGATTGTAAAAGAAGAAGATTACCAAAAGTAAAAAAATATTAAAAAATAAAATTTAAAATACATGCATAGACACTACATTAAGTATAATTCCTATAGTCTTATGTAATAAACCTAACAATAATAAATACTTATATATGTATACACATGAACATATATTTAGATATATACATTTGTATTACTATGTAAATATTACAAGTATGACAATTACATTTGTGGTTTCTGCCAATTCTTTAAACTCTTTTAACCCGTCTTACATATGCGCCTTATCTGGTAAAATTCCAGAAATTCCCGAGAAGTTATCGTACGATATAAACTCTTTTTTTTTTATATACATTCTGATTGTGATACTTACACGATTGTTTATTATTTGAATATGATTTTTAATTAGTATTATAATTAATCAAAAATATATTTTAAAGTAGTATTTTTTTATGTAAATCTGTAGAAGTTAGATGTATTACGCTGAAAACTAAGACCTTTCGCTAATTGATATGTTTGGCATATATTGACATTCAGTACAGCTTACAAACTTTATTAATCAATATTATTATATATAATGGTGAATTGGTTTTACCCGCTCGTCAATTACTTTCGAATCAACTTGCAAAAACCTTTAAAAACCCTATGATATCTATAATATTTAATCCTATCCCCATCATTAGGGATTTTTTCTACTCAGTTTCATTCGTTATTACATAATGAACAGAGTATTGCATACATTTGCAACGTTTTTCTTGATCTATATATATATTCTCTATTTTACCGCCTGGAGCTGGGTATTAATTGCTGTCGTTTATAAAGTTGTTTCGCTTTATTTGTTGGAATTTGTGTACCGTGAGTTGCATTTTTTGACGCGGTTTTTTCAAACTCAGCCGTCTTCGCACACAGTGTTGCTCCACCAATATTAGATATACTAGCCGGAAGTCTGGGCTCAGAAATACTCTTAGTTTGTACTTTATTTTCTACATAAAAGAAATTATTTTTATTTACTTTATGTTCAATATGTAAGTAAAACATTACCTTTTATTTTATCAGCTTGTGTCAGTTGTAAAGATGATTCTTCCGGCATTGATATCTGTAGACTGGCTGAGAACACGTTTGAGTTTTCTAGTGAAATCGGCGTAGATTGGCGCCTTCCATCAGTTAAGAGCGCCATTTCGTACATATTATCTCTTATTTGTACCTGATTTTCGATTGTTTTAGGTTTCTCAATTTGGGCACTATATTCAAAATACGTATACATATATATTTATCCGCATATATTAAACTTTTTTGCAGGGTCTTACTTGGAAGTCTGATTTATTTTGCTAGTAATTAGAGCGTGTAATTTATCTGGACAAGTATCCAGCATATGAGAGTAAAGGACGTCGACAAGTTCAACAGGCACTTTAAAAATTTCTTCATAATGATCTATCATTATTCTGTAAAGAAACATATAATTTGTTCGATGGGTTTTTAATAATAAAACACTTGCAAAGAAAATAATAATAATGTAAATGCAATTACGTCTTAAAACTTTAATTAATGGAACATGCAAAACGTTTTTATACCTGATAACATTTATTGCGTCTGCCATGTTGCCCTGTTCTTTATACTCCGCGGATTTTGGCCCAGAATCTCGTAAAATATTTGGCGCAAACACTGTGGATAAATTGTTGCTGTCCATTTTGTTGCCATTCATTTGAACGGCCCCGTCCGGGAAGCATATGTCATCACAATGGGCGGCAACATTGCCAAGAAATTTGAGTAAGACATACAATGTATCTCGATGCACAATAGGCAGTAGTTTTATAAGATGAGATATGGCTTCGAGCTGCAAGCGCCGGTTTCGAATCCCTAAAAGAGAACACAATTTTGTTCAGCTTACATCATTATTCTCAATTAACCTCTCTTACGTTGAGTTTCCAAAAATGTTGTATATAACCTCTTGCACAGTAAGGGCTCAGGTAGATCCCTCAAAAACTCTTTAAGCAATGTCGCGACATCATGTGGACATGTATTTTCAGGAATGCACATGTTGAAGTTCTTATCAAATTCCTCACGAAGCTAAAAAAAAGATTCAGTTTTGCGAGTATTGAATATTACATTGTGCTGCCGTTTAAGTCTGTTAGTCAGTTTAATCAGCCAGAGTTGGAAAATTTTTTCACTTACTTGTTTGACACGCTTCTGAGATGTACTAACTCGAAAGAGGCCAACCTTTTGAAGTCCATGTTCCTCCAGATATTCTATGCAAATTGTTATGAATATGGGTACGTTTAACATAGAGCTATTCTTTGATTCTTCGAATAATATTCTGTCAAGATCCAATTCAACATTTCTCATATCAAACTGACTGCGCGACATTTGCATTGACATTGATGCAGATTTCTGAAGATTTGAAAAGTATTCAGGTGATGCCACACGCTCTGAGGGACTACAGCGTCCGTAATCCAAAGATTTGGTTGGCAGACTTTCATACGACCGTACCTATAAAAGACATAAATAAGTAAGACAAATATAATAGTTTATAAATTAAATTTGAAATAGTTACATTATCATTTAATTTTCCAACTCGACTACAGTTATTGACACTACCACGGAATACTGAAGTCAACGAATGTTTCGATACGGGCTCCACTTCCTCGCCCCGTTTTCTGTCTCTTGTCAGACAATTCTCCAAAGAGGAACCAAATAAAATACCTCGTCCACCTTATTTTAAAAAATCATCATTAAATCAAATAGTGTAGTAAATTGGATCTTATTATTTTTACAATCAATTGAAAGGTTTTTTATAAGAAATATTAAAGTTAGCGATCGTTAGTAAATATATACTGGACGCTCAATAATGGGTTTTTAATTAGAAAAAAAATTAAAATTTAATTTTTTTTTTGTAAGTCATCAAATTCGTATTAAGTTTGAATCAAAAATATTTCATTATGGACCGCCCAATATTTTTAAAAATAAGCAAAACAATTTTTATTGGTATACCTATATTTGCCCCGTACCCAGTTAAAATGGGCTGAAATGATAGATTGCATGTGCACATGTGTCTAGCAGGCAGAAGCGTCTCCAAATAAATTAAATATTATTAATAAATTAGTTGCACATTAAAAATGCCACATTTACTGGTTAAAATATTAAATGAACAATGAGTGCACTCTCTGAAGACCAGATGTATGTAAGTAGAGGCATAAATTTACCTTGAATATTAAAAGATTGTTAAACGTACGTAAGATAAATTACAATTGTTTAATATTAAACGCATTGCTTACTGTGTTCATCCTTTTTACCAATATCAAAAAAACTTGTGGTAAGCGCTCTTTTCTTTGATGTGACTCGTATTTTCTGCGTCTTTCGTTCCACATCTAAATATTTATATTGTTATAATACTTTTTAATACAAATTTAATAAAGTCTCACTTCAAATTTCATTATTTTAACGGAAACTATCATTTACGTTTTCTTAAAAGCCATAGTATAAGTTACCTATATTATTCCCAATATTTAGTTCCTTAATTTTTTCCAAAGCAATGTGCATAAGCAACTCTGTTTCAATATCGGAAAGTTTTTCCAATGATGTATCCGTTAATTGCAGGACGTGTCCTTCCTCCGACATCCATGCGTAGTTCTCCTGCGAAATATAAATAAAAAAATATTTAGATAGCTACATGATTAACGATTTAAGTGTATGACGTATCTAAAGTATACGTATACGAATTAAAAAATATAAATAAATATAATTATGTATTTCTTACCAAGGGAGTCCATTTTTGATGCTGTGGAACAAAGTCCTGACTCTGATTTGGCCGGTTTTGACATTTTGAGCGACTTCCCCAAATTTTCCTTGAAACAAACTGTCCAACATTAGATAATGATTTGGATTTTTGCATGTTGGTTGTTTCATTTTTAGAATCTAAAATTTAAGAAAATAAATAGTAAATAAGGTAAAATAAAATTCGTTTAACCAACTTAATTCTGAATCATAGCCGAAAATTCAAGTAAGAACGAAGCAACAACAAAAATATGCACTCTAAAATAATTTAAAAAAAAATAAAATTAAGGAAAGTTAGAATACTTAAATGAGAATTGACTTCAAGACTTTACTATTCACGCGCTACCAGCGGAACTAATAAGATTTTTACTGTCGGTTATAGCCGACTTCACAGTGTTTTAGAAAAGCTTTAAACGGGTGAACAAATACTTAGTTGATTATTGGATTGGTGTCAGTGACTTCCAAACATTGAGTATAGTAAGAAAAGATTTTTTTTGAACTTGCAAGGGTCAGTACCGATTTTTTTAGGTCAGAAATAATCTACCTTGCTGATCCTTTGTACGTTTTAGATGTTAAGTCAGAAGGACAGACGGACCGACCAAAAGCCGAAAAAATATACAAACAAAATATACTCTTGTGGACTTTATGTAGAGGTTTATTTTAAAAGCTTGGATACCGGATTAATTTAGTGTTTTATTTTTTTGCTCCTCCTCCATGGGAATTTTGGCATGTATAAATACACGAATTCTATGTAAGTACGTACTTATACTTACTTATAAATGTTTCGTTTACATTTCCATTTTTAAGGCTTTGAGTACTAGATGGATCAGCAGTATTTGCGTGCCAAAAATTGGAAAGAAAATGCGAACTGGATGTAAGTAGGGCGCTGGCAGTTCTTCCACTTTTCTCTTTCGGATGATGACTGGGGCTTGTTGGAGACGTGGGGGCTGACAAACACGGAACTTGGGTGGTTTTTCTGCTTTGCGCAGTGTTTTCATTGTTTCGCTCTTGAAAGCTCTTTTCCCATTCAGTTTTTTTGCGTATTCGCTCGTCGAGATCCTTTTGCCAGGCAATATGAGCATTTTGCAAGTTTTTAGAATTCTCATTGCCACGTATAAAGTCCAACGCAACCAGTGCCCAAGCGTCTAACGTTTGTACTGCTTTATTATTATCCTCATCCATTCCCGGTGGATTTATTTCACCTTTTGCCTTAATGTTTCGCAAATTTCTATCGTAGTTGACTGACTTAAAACGACTTGCATCCCCATCGTGTATACTTTTTTTTCGAGCCATTCTCAAGTATCGTTTTATTGTGTCACTTACGGATTGGGAGACGTCCTCATTATCTATGGAACTTCTCCTGTGATTTGGATTATGGGCGGCAGAACTTTTGTCTGTCTCTTCACCCTCCGAGTTATTATAGTTATGTTCAAGCGTTTGTTCATATTGTTCTGCTATAAATTTTAGCTCGCTTAATTGAATAAAACTTGTCTGGGTTCCACAAGAATTCAAGCTTTTCTCGCGAATAATTCCGCCATGAGTTCTATTACTTCTACTTAAGGGCGTATTTGTTTGCAAGGTTCTTGTACTATGGCTTAACTCAAGTGATTCAGGTGGTTTCTGCTGGCGTTTATGTTGCCTTTCCACAATGGGTATTTGTATGTCATGGTTATTAACTATATTTCTTTTCGTTGATGAAATAGAATTACATTGTATGTCACGGTTGTTAGCTGTATTTCTCTTCGTTGATGAAGCAGAAGTACCATCAATACTACTACTCAAACCTGAAAAATTATTTTCGTGGCTACCTGTATAATGTAAGAGACTCGAAACTGAGGTTGCGCGGGCTAAATTAGTTTTTATCGGTTCAGAGGAATGTAAAATACGATGTAGTTGTTGCTTCTTTAACGCATTATATATTTTTTTGAGAAGTGCTTTATCTTCAAGAATTGCCGGTGTTACCTGGTCCACATGGACACCGCCGATTGATAATTTATTAAGCACTTTCAGACGATCTAAAAGCATTGACTCATAATTTGGGCTACTGGAAATATAATCGGCAGAATTTAATGCCAGTGACTTATCATAACCGGGGCGCTGAGAGCTAGGCGAAGATGTCTGGTCGGGCCGAACTGTTTTGGACCCAAGTAGAGTTGTTGTTTTGTAGGAGTCACGAATTTTAAGATATGTTTGCAGAAGCTCAATAGTTTGATCAACATTGTCATTTGCCTCTTGATCTTTCAGCAGCGAGTTTGAAGCATAATTACTTCGATGTTGCGAGAGTATCTTAAGTCGCTTCTTAGAGGTTTTAGTAGCTCCCGGAAATGAGGATTTTCGACGCCACAATATAAATCGAGGCTCAGCAGCACAAACACGCTGAAATTGTGCCTCGATATGTGGTATACTATCTATTCCGTGCTGTTTGCCATCTGGCAATAATTTGCGACCAGCATCGGTCATATATCTCCACGTTTTTCGAGTTAACAGCCACCGTTCCCGCTTCTTCTCCTTATCTTTAGTCTGGAAACGGCGACGTCCGGATGCCGATGTTGATGTTTTACCCAATTGTCTTGTGCAAGTGGGTGAACTTTCGGAATTCGTATATGCCTGAGTGTCAGTTAAGTTCGAGTTTAAGTTCGTTGTCGTTGTCGACAAGCCCACTGTCTTTAAAGTAGTTGCCTCTTCGATTCGATTAAGCTCATCAATCATACCATCTAAAGGACCCGATCTTTTCTTAATCACCGTAACAGGTTGTCGCAAAGTACTGACCACTTGTCCCGACGAACTAGGCATATTGTCATTTTTTTTTAAGTCCACAGCTTGTTTTCTTGTGTATGGTGATGCCATCTGAAACAAACATAATCATAAATACTTTTACGAGGTTCAAGCTACATGTTGTTTTAAAATAGGCAAGAATCCTTGAATATGTGCATAATGATCTTTAATATAATATATTTCGTAGACAAGTTCAATAAAGGAATTACGGGCAGGTTTTTGATTTCCGATGTCGAAAAATAATAATTCTAAAAGTGAACACTGGTAATTGTGAGTTGGCCAAGATATCTTGTTGTTTATTCTCTGCTCACAATGTGGATAAGAGTATATTGGTTTGGAGTCTAAAGATAATAATCGTATATATTTTGAAAATGAAGTCACTAACCCAATAATCAAAAGGATTTGTATCGGCTGCTTCAAGCCTTAACCACACTGTAAGCCGAGTAACGAGTCAATGTATCGTTGATTTAGTAAATTACACGATATTTTATGATTATAAATAAGCATGAATATGGAATTTTACAATTGATTGGAGCTGGGTATACCTTATACGCTAATCAGGCACTATCGATTCAAACACCCTCTACGCGTCACGATTTTTTTATTTGATTGATTTGAGATCGTTTCATGAAACCATTTTCTTCAGATGATATGCACTGGTAATCAAGCCCGAATCTTAGATGTTCAGATGTTGCTCTCTACAGAGAACTGCCACATTTTTTCATATTCAGGACAGGATTCTCTGATTGTAATTTTTGTTAGACCTTTCTGCAGCATTATGTGTTATATTATGAAGAGCTTGGTTGGCATCTTGAATCAAATAATATTGTCAACAATTTAGTTATTTACCTATATAATTGAATTGATATCTCTAGCTATCTATGTATGTGTGCAAATATTTGTATATACAGGTGTGTGAGAAATATGCTTATTAAAGCGCACACGCATTTTTATACAAAATACGTAATTTCATTTTAATATAATATATACATAAAAAGCATACATGCGCCATATATATGTTAATATGTATGTATATAAATATATATTTATATGAGTTTGCATATAAATATGTACATATGTGGACTACGAATCAAAATTCACAATTTTAGGGGTAATACTCACAATAATTATTAAGTTATTGTACCCAATTAAAGGGATTTTGTATGTATAAATGATTTAGCCGCAGTAACTTGTAATTCATTTGAAGTTTAATTAAAAAATTGACTATTTAATTGAATTTGTTTATTAAATAAAGAAACACAATCTATCTATCTAAAAATCTATATTTTTAATTATGCAAATCTTAAAAACACAACGTTTTAGACTGTTCAACAAACTCAAGTATCGAGAATAACGTCAAATATTTTGAGAGCACGCATAAAAAGATAGAATACATAAAAAATCAGTTTATTCTTGAGAAAATATGGTTGTATGTATACATATGTTTATAAATACAAACTTACACATTCATATGTGCATGTGAATCTCTATATACATACAGACAAATATACATAAATATACGCTCTCGCAGTCTTGCAGCCATAGGCATGTATCTATGAGTGTATTCGTACTGATATGGACATATGTAAATAATAAGTGATAAACACAAATGTTGAAATATACAGCAGCAACAGATACAAATACATTCACATGCAAGTGAGTATATCCGCCTCTCTAGTTTGTACTAATATATTATAAATTTATAAGTACATTCTGTGTTCTTCTACTAGTTCATATTGGCTCAACAACATTTTCAGTTTTCTGTGTTCTTTTACATATTTGTATTATTGAGGAGCAGTATTCAAAAAAAATCAAACCTATGGCATTGCTCTTTTGAATAGCTCAAATGATGGAATAGTGAGTTTGTGGAATGAATGAACCAAATTCTAGCATTTATTTACAGTTTATTTGAATATTATAGGGAAACGAAGGCTTTTAGGCGACAAGATAAATCAAAATTTAAAAGCTTTTAGTAGGTAATACCTGTAAAAGGAGTCGTGAATGCCCAACTAAAAGATACCTGCAATACATCAACGCGCTCTCAATATATGTATGTACTTCAACCGCGTTGAATATACTCATCCACAAGCTCCTTTTAATATGTCCTTTATATCTAGTTTTCGAGATATGCTACAAAGACACCTTGTTCAACTATCGATTTCTATCGATATTAATCCGATTTTCGTAAATTAATTATTATGCACAGTAGGACCCATTCGGTTAAATGTGGTTCGAGTAGGGTGTGGTTTTAAAATAGTTTAATGCTTTCAATCTGCATACTCTTTATTAATCTAAACGTCTTTAAGAAATCCTTAAAAAAAAACCATGTGCACGCATTAATTTTGATCGATAATAAATGAAGCAGCAATGAAAGATCAGAATGAACTCCCAAATCGTTTGCAAACTCTATTTTTCTTAAATTTTATTTATGCTTTATTTCAGTTTACAATTGAGCAATATACATACATACATACATACATAGTAGTATGTATGTATTAATAAAGTAACGGATAGCACTCGTACGCTTAGTAGTTAAAATGTACGTTCATAGTTGATGAATACACAACTACCTATGAACGTACATATGTTGTATACATTAGTATTTTACTAACCAGCATTAGCAATAAACTATGTTCACAGCCAATTTGTCAACGTACAATAAATATTTTTTAAATTTTTGCACATGCCATTTGCCATTACCTTATAACTATTATTGTACTAAGTAATATTAATGTTTACAAATAATATATAATTTTTTGTTTGCATATAAGTACACATTTACTATATGTATGCATCGATATATGTATGTATATTTATCGGGCTGTATTTAAATATGTATATGCACACTTGACTGGTCGTCATAGCGACTAGATATTTTCATTTTTATTTACTATTAATAAATTAAGAAAGACTAGGATTTAATGCCGTTGATAAAACATTAAAGCTTTGAATAAATAGATGATTTCACAGATAGGCATATGATAAACTGGTTTCATGACTTTTGAACAGATTCAAACAGATTAGTTGTGTAATTTCTCATTCTCATTTTAAATGTATCTTACTAAGCTTATCATATCTTAGAAAACATATAAATCGATGAGCACATAGTGTGTTTTACAAAAACAATTTCACTGCAAGCATCATATACATACATACATACGTATGCACACATATATTCATAAGTGTACTTATATAAGCATTTGTCACAATTGTTACTAATTCTAATATTGTCGCAATTAATTAGTTTTTAATTTTAATATGCATCTACAATATCCACGCGTGCATGTACAATTTTTATAAAATAATATATTTGTATAGTATATTTGTATGTTAGTACTTGTATGTTGATACATATATAGGGTCAAACAAGTATGCGATTAGTCTTTAAAATTACATAAATTATACTAATTAATGTATTTAATTATATTAAGTTCTCACATGTGGTCATCTGTATGCCTTTATTCATATGTTTGAATGTACTTATATATATTTTTAGCATAAGCTTATATTAAACACAAATGTATGTGTCGTCTTTCAAAAATACATACACGTTTATATTTTATTTCTTTAAATATCTGTAACCATTTGCCCTTGTGTATGAAGGCATTCCAATAGATATACAAAATTGCATAAATTACTAGTAGATCTACATACATACATCAACGTCTGAAGGTACTATCTGATATTGGGACGTATGCACTTACATTTCGATTTGTTACGCAATTTTAACAATATCAAAACTATAAATTCGACGACATAAAATGTAAAAAACAAACAAGTTTTTAGTAGTTGAACATTTTGATAAGCGTTTTGATTATTGCCCCTATATGAAAATATATGCATGTATATAAACATATATTTTCAGATTGGGCAATTTTATTTATAATGTTTGTATCAATAAATTGAAAAAGAAAATAGAGCTCGTCTGTTTCCATCAATTATTGATGAAAATGCAATAGACCCAGGTTTGAACCATAACCTGGTATCATTGCTGGGTAAAACCAGGTTCACCAATCGATCTTTAAGGCGAGATGTGAACCGAACCAACTATGGGTTATTTAGGCTTACATTAATGTATGTGCATACGTCCTAATAAATGTATATCCTAAATAGTTATTAATGTTATTTTTAATATATATTATTATTATATAAATTCAGTCATTGCTAGGTTTGAAAATATTCTGAACTTCATACATGCATACTTCACAATGCTCCCAAAACCACATATGAATGTTTATGTACATATTTATATAAAAATCTTCCTAATATCTAAACAGTTAAATATATAATTTCAGTATTGTATGTAATGTAAATATGCATGCATATATATGGACATTAAAATATTTTCATGTCTTTATGTATGTATAAATGGGTTAATCATTGACCATTGATTAACCTATTTATAGAACACATTGCACACTATCATTTTATATATGAGTACATATATATGCAAGCATAAGTATATTCATACATACATATGCATACCTATGTATGTAGGAGGTGTACTTTTGAATTTATAGTCTCTAAATGATTATCTAAGGTACGTTAACTTATTTTGAGTTGTATTATGTACAGTTCCCTTAGTTTATTTTAAATACACGTTTGCTATACAAATTAATGTATGCAGCTAGGTGTACTTGTATATATGTTATTATTGCTCTTTTAATATATGTATATCTATATTATATCAGTTATGGCTTGCCCAAAGCCTAGTGACACTTGAAGTTACTCTCACGGTAAATCACGATACATAATCCCGATTCGGATTTGTTGAGTATTCATCGGTAAAACGGCCCGTTGCTGCAATTAAAAAAATTCGTTAAATATAAGTATATGATAATTTAAATAAACTTGTTGTCAAAAGTGTCTGCAAATGTTTTTACGCTGCACGACTTACAAGTAAAAATAATATAGATAATTTATGCAATTACAGTACTCACAATCTTCCATTAATATAACCTGTGTATTTTCTATATTTGTACTAGCTACAGAGTGCGGAATTAAGTTGAACTCGTCTTCTGTAAGTCCAGTGTTCCAACGGGATCTGGCACTTGAACGGTGTGCAGAAGTCACAGCCATACTCGGTGCTGAATATAGGCTTAGGTTAGTGGGACTTATAACACCTGACATTGTGGAAATCGATCCGGCATAACCCAATAACTGCAAGTGTAATATAATTTGGGTCATGTAAGCATTTGTATATGAACTCCTTAAGCTCCTGAACATACCGATGTCGATTGGGTGTGGAAGTGATTAAAGTACTCTCGACCATTAGCTGAGGGATACATTGGCGTTGAGATTCGAGTTAGAGAATTTGAAGCTATTGGTGGCATTTTACATCGACCAGCTTCGGTTGAAACATTGGGGCTAGTTGAGGGATGTGGTTGGGGTGAGCTTCTTGTATCAAGTGTTGTGCAATCGGCATTTGTATTAGGATCTGCATCCGAGTTAATTGGGCTGTGATTGCTCTCCATAATCACGTTTCGATTTTCATCATCGACCAAACTCGCCTTCGGTGCGCAAAGGCTGTTCGTAGCTAAACTCGATACCTGGTTGGCCGAGGACAATGGAGGTGATTGGACCATTGCCAGGTCTCCGCTAGTACGTATAATGGCAACAGGTCGTGCCATCGGCGGCAACATGGGTGGTAACATTGTGCTATGATAGTGGCTGGTAGGTGCAGCAGTTAGTTTTGAACCTCTTAGCTGTTGGTGTATCTGATAGTGAGGCGAGTGGGTGTGGCTGTGGCTGTGTGTGTGTGTGTGCGGGCCCAGTTGATGCGGATGGCTGTGCTGGAACACTGAATTCTCAATGGATCCGGAACCACCTGACACACTCGCGGAATGGCCAGCATCTTGACAAACATATGTCACAAAATCCGATATATCATGGCTCTCCGCATGCTGTTGCTGTTGGGATTGCGACTGAACATGATCGTGTTCCTGATCTAATGTAGTTGTTTGTGGTGGAAGGCGAGGGCTGCTGTGCTGCGGATAATAAAGGGTATTGACTGGGCTGACAGAGGCGGCAAGAAATGTTGAGCAGTTATGGTGCAGAATGGCTATAAAATATATTAAAAAAAATAAAAACAATTTGTTGATTAACATTTTTTAGACAGCGTTAGATATTAATTAAGTTTGAAGTTGCAAAACTTTATTATTACCTTCTGCTGATCGAATAGGCGGCATGGCTGCAATTGGTCTGCTATTTAATGGGGTGTATCGATGCAAGGAAATTGAGGATTCAGTCGTGGCTGTTGGTTCGCTGTTGGAATTAATATTGTCTGCCGATCGAAGTATCACTGAAAAGCTGCCCGTGGCACAGTTTTCCGTGCTGGTACTCGTGCGGGAAATAACCGGTGGCGACGAGCTGTGATCGATCTTGCAAACATCGGTGGAACCATTTGTGGCATCAGTGCGTAATAACGGAGACTGTGATAAATGCACACTTCTCTGATTCTGATCAACAAAGTCAACTGAAACAAATGATCAAATGATGTCATTGCCGATTACAACAAAATGTCAGCTACTTACTGCTGTAACCTCCAGGAATCGGATTGGCGACAATAGCACCCGTTTGTGCCTGGCTCTGTGTGCTGGATATTGGTGAATCTGGGGTCAGTTGATATGTATTGCAGTCATAGGTAGCTCCCATATTCTCCCTTTTAATAATGCTTGCGTGCATGCTATTATCGCTGACTTCGTCTAGTATTGAATCTTAAATATATTTATATTTGTAAACATATGAACTTTTTTCAATTAATACTTGCATACCTTTGGACAGCGTCCACAGCTCTTGCGATGAGAAGACTCCAGTTGCCAGAATAATATCGTTGCAAACAACACCATTGTATGGGTTGTGTCTAACCCCCTTTGTCTTTGCATCAATATCACTTTCATCCTTTCTGTCCACCGATAAATTATTGTTTCGAGTATGACCGCAAATAGAACCTTGAGCTGATCTCGCGCTTACAACTGATGCGGCTATCAGAGTTGAGTTGGTGACGGAGTTTAATGATGAGGCGTGTGTGTTAATAAAATTTGCCAAATATAAATCAAGCTCTCTTACAGAGACGTTTATGTGATATGGATTCACACATAGACCTGGATGGAGGCACTCGGGATTTTTTTCTAGGCGTTCTCCATCCGTACTTTCTAATGGTATGGCCTTAAAAAGGATAACCATTACAAGGTCAAGACGCCAGACTTTATCAGCTTGCCTTAGGCAATCGATACGGCGCATTTTGCCCTTTTGGTCGGGATTAGATAGAACACAAATAGATTTGCGTTTACCGATTATTGATTGCACAAAATCCTCTCGGCTCTCCTGTGTGATGTCCTTTCTTAATTTACCCAAAAGACGAGACGCCCATTTTTGTTTCACTTCTGTTTTTTCATTCTGTAATATTGTTAATATCAAGAAATTAGAACATATTTCATTAAGTATAAACCATCTATCCATACCTGTAGCTCGTCCTTGCAATGCCTTTCTTCTTCCAAGGACATTCGTTTCTCGTGTTTCTTGTAATACTTTCGTTTGGCAGCTTGCAAGTTAAACCAAGAGTACGAGAATGATTTGACGTATGGTAATAATGCCTCAATGAAGGGGTGAAATTCATCCTACATAAAAAAGATAGGTACACATTACAATATACATACCAAATTGATTTTCGCACAGCATTCGAAAGTTTTCACAATACTCAAGTTTTCTACCAAGTAAGCAATTATTTAGGTTGAGAATGAAACCGTAAGAGAAACCTTTTAAGACCACTTGAAAAGTGGAACGAATATTGTATATCAGAATAAAATATTTGTTTTTTATCAAAACGATCTCTATATAATTATTTAATACGATGCGGTTTCATTTTCAAACGGAATGTTTACGAAGAGTGAAAACTTTTGTGTGCTGATTAAATAAAAAAAATTGATCTAGTTGTTCACATTATTAAACATTTAATACACTGAAACGCATTTGAAACAAATTTAATTATTCCAAATAATATTTATCAAGCATTCATATGGAAAGTATGAGAAGTACAGATAGATACAAATTTATAATACACACTAATGGAATGGCTAAAAAGTACAATCTGAGCAATGGATTGTGAATTGGAACACGCCATCTGCGACACAAACACATTTATGTATACATTAAATAATAAATACCCTGTTCCCAAGGGAAAACGTATTTCATATATTTTCTTTTTACACCGGGAACAGAGAATTACGTAGCCGAAATATTCCGACTGCAAAGGATTTACTTGTTTTAATACTCTTGCATAGGCTATTATATTTAGGGATAACTTGATCTTTATTTAATTTATGCTTGAAAATGTAAAGCTTTATATTTTCAGAGGCCCGCATCAGGAGCTGGTTAATATACTTGTAACAACATCAGGACATCAGGTGGATATATCTTAATTAACCTGACTGCAAATGTATTAAATTTTCGGCTTGCCGAAAAACTTTTACTTGACATTTCTTAAAAGGAAATAAGTGGATAATGCAAGATTTAGCATGTGCTCATATGTGTTGTCGAACACTATTAAACATACACACACATACAGTTATAATACATACATATGCACGTATATATTTAAATATATATGGAAATTTCAGACGCTTTCCTGACACGATAAAGTCTTTATAGTATGGCATTAGCCTTCGAGGGGCTTTAACTGATCTGATTTAATAATTCGTTATTTATAATTTTATTTATTTTAATAATAAATGTAATTAGGGAAAGCGTCCCATATAGTCGAACTTCCGACAATAAGAAATTTACTCGAATCTATAGGAAATAGGGAAAGTGTTCTTAAGAATTAATAAAATAGAGTGTTCTTAGGTGTATAAATAAAATAAAACATACATCGTACATATACATATATAATACTGATAACACTCTTGCATAATGAAAAAGTAAATGTATGTGATAAGGCAACAAGATGCAGTCAACATACTCATATGTGAGCTTTATTTTGAATAAAACTTAAGAATGCAAATGTATACATATATCAACATAGAGACACCAAGAATTTGATTGAAAACTCAAAGTATCATAAAAATTTTTAATTACATTTGAAATATTATTGATTAATGTTGAAACATGGTATTCGCAATTTTTTATCCTAAAAATCCAGAGCAATTTTTATACCTAACAATAGAATTAGTTAACTTCGATTAGTGGCATGTAATCATACTTATGATTATAATGTGGGTATTATGCTTTTATTAGTATAAAAAAAGGCAGAGTTAAATTTTAACAAAATATTTGTGATAACAACAAAATTAAAAAAGGATTTAATAACAATGTACTATCAACTATAGAAAATCAGATTTTAACTATTATAATTTATTAATTGATTGTGGTTTTTAAATCTATCGATTAAATGCCGCACTGTCTTAGGCTTTCAGTTTTACATTTATTTTATTTAAGCCCAAGTGTGGTATTTTTTAACGTTATCTTAGAACCGCTTTGAGTGTCATAAATTATATTTTTCGCTTAGTGAAAATCAAGCATTGTGGCTATGGGAAAGTCCTTTGTACGCTGAATTCCTTACCTGTCCGGTCGACGATGTTTGTAAATAGGAAGATACGTCCGTCTCGATCATACAGCTTCTTAGTGTGTCTGGTATAAACATACCTTGCGCACTTTATTTATCATTGAATTTTTTACAAGCCGGGTTGCATCGACCAGTTTCTATAATTGTAAATGCTTTCTTTTGTAATAATTTGCATATGTTGATAGACTTAACTAAGACTAAAATCAGAGATTTTATGCATTTGCATTTTATACATTCAGATGTTAGCGGGTCTCAGAATTTTGTATATGTTGTTGTCCGAAACTGATTAGCTACCTCTTAAGATTTTCATCTGCCAAGGTATCAGAATAAATAGTTCCATCTATCAATATTATTATATAAGCTTACCGGACTAATTTCGAGATTTCTTGCATGCTTTTTGTTAAGTTAAAGTAGATGAGAAGACCGTGCTTTGATTTAAGAAAGCCTATTCCATTATCTTCTATTTTCTTGTTAAATTGATATTCATATTGGAGCCGAAGGTGCTAAAAAAACAAGAAATTTGATTTGAGAAAATAAATACCCTTCGAAAGTGCATGTTGTTGTTGTTGTTGCTTAAGCTGATGTCAATATACATATACTTATTTATAAACAAAAACAATATTTGTGTGTAAGGAAAATATATTTCAGTTGCATTAAGTTCATTGCATAGTTGCCATTATTGAATTAAATATTCATTTGGTAGGAGGATAGGCAATACCTCAAAGGAATAAAGTATTTGTCATTTGCGAGTTTCATTATTCATCATTGAGCGTTACACAATTATTACACAATGTACAGACATATATAGACATATATTTATTTATATATTTACATACATTCATATATTTATATATACACATACACCATCATATATATATATATATATATAGTTATATATATATATACATGTCATGTAAGATCCAATGCACCTATCTATTCGCGATATACATATGCACTTTTTATTGTTTTGATTGAAAACATACATAAATATATAATTTTAGAACATGTAGCCGCGTATTCAGAGAAAGCACTTGGACATACCTACATTAGGACAAACAAATATATATGTACACACATTATTTTTAAGCACTCAACACAACCAAATAGTAACAGAGTAGGTGCGTTGTGCGAAACGGGTACCTTTCGACTAAATTTAAAATGAGCCAATTCTACTTGAGGAGCTATACAAATGGCTCTTTTCTCTCTTTGGTTGCATATCAATCTCTTTAGCTTACAAGACCCACTATATGTATATATGTGTGTCTAGGAGCCATTTGCTTGGCCAAATGTAGTATGCTTTAAAGGCAGGTTAAATCGTTCTAAAAATGGAAAATTCTCCACTCTAGTGGAGTATTGCCAGACATTCGGTTAGTGAGCCAGATACATGCGCAGAAATTTAAATTCATACTGCGCATGTGGCAAATTGTCCTCTCTCTCTCTCTCTCTCTCTCTCTCTCTCTCTCTCTTTCTCGTTCTCTGTTCTGTCACACAGAAAGAATTGATATTGCAATAGGGCCCGGCGATTTCCTCCGGTATTTAGATTTACCTTGCTGGGGGCTGCTTAAGCAGTTGGCAAAGAATTTAAATGGAAGATCTCCAGAAACCAGTTTAATACTATACATTTTTTTTTGACCTCTTAAACATGCTTTCAAAGATAAATATTGTAATATAATTGTTTAATAATAAAATATCTATGAATAAACTATGCTATCATTTTCTCTTTATTTTGTCACCGGAAAAATTACTTTGATTGTTCGTGAGTTTGTATAAAAATTTAATTTGCATTCACAAATAAATTCCATGTCTTTGCATTATTTGCCTGCGTTAATATCAAACTATTTCATTAAATTTAAGTTTGAATTTATAGAAAACCGCGGCTTTTCATTGTGTCGATAAATGTACTTACGTAAGCAAGTCAATGAGTCATGAAGTGATGTATCGATATTCGATTCCCAATGATTCCAGATAAAATGGTTGTACCGCGCAATCGTTTTTAAATTGCCATAAAATATAACAAGGAAGTAAAGTTAAAATTATACATAATTTGAACTAGAGACTGGAAATTAAAAAGAATAATGTGTGGCAAATCGATTTAATTCTTCAATCATTATTAGTTTTAAAGCAGCATAAAAAGTTTTTAGGCGGCTTACTGGAAACTCTCTACGGATCTCTACACCCACAAAAAATATAAAACATATCGATTCTGATTTTTTGTCGATTTAATTTGTATTTTTTTCTGTGGACAATGACGTTGTGATTAAACGTTGAAATGTTGTTGCATAACTTAAAGGGTTGTGAGATGTCGCTGACGAGCTATTCAGTTGGCGGCGAAAGGAGCCAAGTTTACATCTATGAGCAGATAAGATCTGAATTCCTTTTTTTTAATAATGATATCTCCAAATAATGTAGAAATACACTCTGTGATCGAGTATTGAGTTCACAGCCACGAAGCGACTGCAATATTATTTATTTTAGTATTGGATGGTATAATTAAATGTTTTTTATTATTATTTCTGGCTGGTTTTCGATTCTTTTGTTTGAAGTAAAAGTGTGTTTTTTGGTCGACTTACTGGTCAGATAACAATATTATAAGTCAACATGCGCAGTAATGCTCAAAAGGAGCTTTCAAGCGATGTGCTTACACAATCACAACTCTTATAATTCAAGCATATATATGTATTCACATATGTGAGTCCTCTGTTCACAATATGACGGTTAAAGTGTGCATTGTCCCATGCTCTGGATTTATTTTCACTAAGTGCTACAATAATTAGGTCACAGGACTTTCAGGATTTCAGTTAACCTGTATAGGACCAAATCGTGTACTTAAATATCTATTCGTATTCTCTGTATCTATGTGTGACATACATCCATATGTAGGCTGTGTTGTTGTAGAAGTACGTGTCAGTGTTTTTCGATATCACCTCTGGCTCTCATAGATTATGAGCTTTCAGTTCTCGGTGTGCTCCTTACGGCTCGGTTACTGTCATCGTCATCCCCTGCTGCTTAGTCACATTTACTTATACATACATAAGTCGCAGAAGTAAAGTGCTTTATAAAATATAAAAATAAAATAAAAGACAAACCCACAATGAAAACGCAGTTAAAATCCATATAATAAACCGCTGAACATTTAAAAATTTTGTTTCCATATTTGTGCCTAAAATATAAATCACATGAGCTAATGCGAATAAGTAAAGTTATAAATCCTCATTTTGTGAAAGGATTACATATTTATATGAAAATATTTAAAAGGTAAAAATATTTTTATCCAAAACCAGAATACCAATTCAATAAGGCTTAGATGTGTATGCAGATAAGGTTAACTGTAAAACGCAGTTGCCTAAATATGGAAACTAGAATTGCATATATATAAAAAAAGTTATGTATATGTATATACTATGGATAACTATATATACATTGCAGTATGTTAAAGCTTTGTGTATGTATACGTACATGTAGTAAAAAATGTATATATGTATATAAGATATTTAGATATACATCATTATGTATGTATAGATATAAAAATGTATGTGTATATGTATATGACTGTTCATATGTATACGTGTATGTCTATAGGTATCCGACTTTCAACAACTGCATATATATATATACATATATGTATATATATATAGATATATCATTATGTGTATGTGAATATGACTATATACATTTATGTACGTTTATGTACATATTTATGCGAATTTGAAGATTATAACAAATACAATTTGTTTACATACGTATACACATAATATTATAAATGCATAATTTTTTCATATAATTTATTGCATTAAAAATAAGAGATAATTACTCAAATGCATTGTTTATTTTGTTATGTATAATATCATATAGTTAAACAACTTCCAAGCTAGCCTCGGCACTTTTCTGATGTTATTTAATGCAGCTGCGGCTGAAAAGAAAAGTTTAAACACAATGTAATGCGTTTTATGTATATAAGTTTGTTATCGTTTCATATTGATTCAAAAGTTTACATGACTATATCAATTTCAAACATCACGTTCAATTTTCCTGCAATAAAACTGCGTTATTTTATTTTCAACCAATTGAGAACATTTCTTACAAACAAATAAAAAAGTTCTAGGGCGTGACCGACAGCCCCAAAACCGTTGGCAATGCATTAAGAATATTTGTACACAACAATATTTAAAAAAAAAAATACAATTTAAATATTATGTTAGGGAATATAACTTTACTAAAATACGTGTGAACCCATTTAGTTGTGCAACAAAATTAAAACCCTAAATCACAAATCCATAATAGATGAAAGCTTAAATTGCTTGTAAGGCTGTGACCTGAAAGTTGATTTGTTGGATTTTTGGACTTAACTATATCACAAAAGTGTATTGGCTGGCTAATTTAATCAGTATACATTGATGCAAGAACTTACATGCTTTGTAACATATTTACAGATATGGCGAGCATAATATTAATAGCTTGCCTAGCTATATTGGGTCTAATCATTGCGATAGCGCTATTTTTAGCCGGTGGATATCTATGGTGGAGACACAAAAGGTCTCAATTGCAGTTTATTGAACCAAATGAAGATGAGGAGTCCAGTAGTTATAGTTTAAGGTAAGTTTTTCACTTTGATATTAGCTTATGAATATTCCCTTCAACATGAGACCCCCATTGTCATAAATATGCATTACATTTTCTTAATATAGAGCTGCGCAGGACATTGTCGACTCTGGAAATCCACCTACTAAGCCGCCAGTACCAGTGGCCCCAGCTATTACAAACCCTATACAAAGTAACATAAATCGCAAATTGAATGGATTCTTAAATCTCAGAACGCCTCTCATTGGGTATGAACAGTTGTTGACCTTTAAATTAAATAAATATTATAAATTAATACTTTGATTGCTTTGAGCACTTACATTAAACAAGACATTTTCCATTTAAAGAAGCGCTACAACAGCTACACCGACAAAGAAAACCAATACTCCTACAAGTGGAAGTGGAAACGATGGTACATCCAAAGATGGAGCGGTATGTATAATATATGATATATACATATATTTTAAGCTGTTTTCATTTTTCAAAATGACCAACAGTTGATTCGATTACGCCAAGCTACTATCGCAAAAAAAAGATAAGCAATGGTGATAACGCAAAGCTCAGAAAATGTTGTTACACAGATTTCTGTCTTTTTGAAACTTTAGGAAACAATTGATCTTCTACAAACTGAAATGTGTTCAAAATAATACCAGATATATTACTTTTTTTTGGTTGTTTTAGAATAAAAGCATTTCAATGACCGACATGTACCTCGACAGCACAGATCCTAGCGAAAACGTTGGACAAATACACTTTTCTTTGGAATATGATTTTCAAAATACAACACTGATCTTAAAAGTTCTCCAAGGAAAAGAACTTCCTGCAAAAGATTTGAGCGGTACCTCCGATCCTTACGTACGAGTTACCTTATTGCCAGATAAAAAGCACCGCTTGGAAACCAAAATAAAGCGACGAACTTTAAATCCTCGATGGAATGAAACATTTTACTTTGAAGGCTTTCCGATTCAAAAGCTTCAGTCGCGTGTATGTAACTGTACTCAATATGACTATTTATACCCGAACCTCTTTCCGGTTTTCTTGTTTTCAATGTATTTATCAATTGATTTTTGGAAATGTTTTCTCTTTAGGTTCTTCATTTGCATGTCTTTGATTATGACCGTTTCTCAAGAGACGATTCTATTGGGGAAGTATTTTTGCCGCTTTGTCAGGTAAAAATATCTTAAATATTTCATATTTTTTCGGATAATAAAATAATAGTAATATAGTTTCAATGAAATTCAAAATATTATTATTTACAAATTATTTCAGCTTCATATATTATTATATATAATTTAATCATGAATATATTTTAAGGTGGACTTTGCTGGTAAGCAGTCATTTTGGAAGGCCTTGAAACCCCCAGCAAAGGATAAATGTGGAGAGCTTTTGTCTTCGCTATGCTATCATCCTTCAAATTCGATTTTGACATTGACATTGATAAAAGCGAGAAACCTGAAAGCTAAGGATATAAATGGAAAGTCAGGTAAATTAAAAAATTTACTTGAAGACGCAGTGTCTTTACGGACAATGTTTAATAATAATCATATGCAATTATTTGCATAATTGGAATGTGAGTGTGGAATATGCTAATCTTTATGAGAAGTACAAAAGTATTTTGGATATCAAATATTCATAAAAGACAAACAAAAATAATTCGAAAATTAATATTATATAAATAGATAAATACAAACAAATAATTATCTTCTAGATCCTTACGTTAAGGTTTGGCTTCAGTTTGGAGACAAGCGTATGGAAAAGAGAAAAACACCTATATTTACCTGTACGTTGAATCCTGTTTTCAATGAATCATTTAGTTTTAATGTGCCATGGGAAAAAATTCGCGAATGTTCTTTGGATGTTATGGTTATGGATTTCGATAATATTGGACGAAATGAGCTGATAGGAAGAATATTATTAGCTGGTAAGCTATAAATAATAAACCTTTTATATTTTTTTTATAAAAGCTATATGTTAAATTATATAACTACTTTAATAGGTAAAAACGGGTCAGGTGCCTCAGAGACCAAGCATTGGCAGGATATGATCTCGAAACCCAAGCAGACTGTAGTACAGTGGCACCGCTTAAAGCCCGAGTAAATTTGCAGTTACCCAAATTTAACTCGGATATATAGAGCTCGTACATATATACATACATGCATGAATACATGCACATATATAAAGTTTGATTATAAAATAACTTTAAAAAATAACAAAAGAATAACAAAACCGATTTAGCAGTATTTACACAGGCTGCACACTGACTAAGACATCGCACAGTTTGCGTATATTTTAGAAGCATAAAAAAGTTTATTACAATTAAAAGCACAGCAATAAATTAGCAAGTTGCCCTTATTTGTGCTTATATTCTACGCTATATGCAGATGAGGTATATATTATTCTTTATGCCTGATTAATATTCGATCATAAGGAGAGCTTGAAGCTGAACAGATTATTTAAAATAGATACTCTAGTAAAACCAGTCAAGTCAAAGAAGTCCTACTCACACAACAAAAATAAAAATCAACACAAGAAAATTGTATTGTTAGTTGCGTTAAACATGTTGCCGTATAAATAGTTATACGAGATATTTCATAAAACATTTAAAAACATGTTTTTCTTTGCGACCAAGTTTTGGCTAAGATTTCTAGTTCACATTTTAGTAAAAATATTATACTGGATTGTTTAAAACTTTCCTTCATTACATTCTTCAAAACATATTAAATTATAAAAAAGGAAATTCTTTAGAACTAACAGGCAAAAAGCTTATTTAATATTTTTGAATATAGAAAAACATAAATTTGATTAGCATAAATAATCAGCAGTCTTAAAATACTGTAACAAAACCTACGTGTGTGAGAAAAAGTAAATATTTCTCTCGAGCGAAATATTTTAGAGACATACTTAAACATATGTACATAATAAAAGTTAATTGTTATTATTAGATTCTAATATTAACTCGTAAAACGACATTGTTACCAGTTACTTAAAATGCGAATTGTTGTTTCTTTTACAATAAAAGAAAATAAAAGTGTGAAAAGTACATATTAATCTTAAAAAAAATACATAGTTTAACCAAAACTATTTAGAATAATAGGAAGTAGGTAATAAACATATTTTTATTAGAAAAGGCAATTAGAGAATAATATTGAGAATTTCAAATAGTAACTGTAAAGAAATTAGCCAACCATTGCCGGAACAAGCGTCTACTGAGATGAAGTGCAAACATAAAAATAATGAGATTGAAATTAAGAGTTAAACAATGAAATAAAAAGAATTATAATTGATGAAGAGAAACTGAGTTTAAAAAACGAAAAATCGAAAATTCAACCCACCTTGAAATTACATATTTGTTATATACCTGTTATAATATTATTAAAAATCAATTTATGATAATTAAATTGCTGCAAATAAAGCATTTTTAACCTAGACTACGATTAGTACCATTGTTTCATATTTTTTTCTAATAACTAAAAGGGTTCCTGCCTATTATATTTTATACTTACTTTACTATACATTTGTTATATTTATCTGCAGGAGAACCTACGAAAGCAAAACAATCAAAATGACTGTTGAGACTGTTATCCTACTGTTGCTCATTTCTTGATAAGGTATAGATCAGACACTTTCAACGTCGGCGTCTTCCGAAGTAGATCACAATATTATGTTTTACCGATTATAAAAGTTCCCATCTTTATTTCAATTCTGAACTGACACTTGGCTCGTTATCAGTTAGTTCCACTAGCCAACAGCAATCGGTTTATCACAATGTGATCGAAACCATGGTATAATTTATATGATCATAAATCTTATTATACCTGGTTCATTCCAATGTGTACGACCATGTTGGTCACAGTCCACTCACCCTTTAGCCAAATTTATGGGGGAGAACCGTATTCAAAATATGAATAAGTATATCATTTGATTTCCTATATCTTGTTATTGTTACAATTATACAGATAGGAATCGAGATTAAGATAGGGCTGTTCTCTGGTCGTTTGTTCTGAATCAAAATATATATACCTATATTGGCACTATCGGATATAATTTTCAATACATGCAGGTGTAAAACGGACACAGCAATTGTGCACAAAAACTATGACCAGCCTCAGGTAAACAGCTGCTATTAAACTTTATCCTTACTTGAGGTAACATAATTGCCTTAATGTTTATTGCTGTCTCATAAAAGGACATAAGTTTTATACCTACCAATTTTGGTGGCTGACATTGAGACCAAAAATAATTAGGGAAAAAATTTCGATACCGAACGGATATTGCACGTAGTCAGTCTATTCTATTTAACTTTGTAAACAGAGTATACAATAAAATAGAAATACGACAATATTGGCAGTTGTTTTCGTTCACCTTTAAAAACATTATATTTAAAACGGATTTATCATTCCTCTTTAAATTACAAATAGATTGATAATCTCTTAGAGATACAAATATAAACGATTAGGCAATTAAGTCTATAAAATTTTGTAAGATTACTTATGGTTGGTTGAATTGAATTGTGTATTAAATCGTTTGCTTTTTTGTGTTTTTTTTTTTGCTTCGACATACAATTTTCATCTACAAAAATCTTTGAGGCGTCGCCCGTCGATATTTTTAATCATGATAATGCATTGCTTTTATTCGGTCCATTTTGTTGGGAAACTAAAAAGCTGCGCCTGCAGCTGCGTTTCATAATGCGTTATCCTTAATAACATTGTAAGCAACCAATTATAACTATAAATTTCCATCAGGTTTGATTTATTTTATAGTACACGCATACAAAGTAATTTATATACTTGCTTATTATTGCATATACTCGTTCTGTAAGATAGCGTTCGATTCTCATTAGCGAAGTAGTTTATATGCATACATATATATTGTAATAGAATATATTTTCTCTGGTTCTTATACCCGAACTTCACACTTCTTTCTTATTACATATGAAAGTATATATTATTTTTCTCCAAAGTACAGATTGTTTTTATTATTAAGTTGTTTTTTTTTTATTTTCGCTTTGCCCTAACTCGCTATGTCTGTCAGCTCTACGAGTATATTGATACATTAATTGGCTTCATCATTTAATAATGAGTTAAAGAAGGGATTAAGACTCTTAACAGCCACACCTGCATTAAAATAATAAAAAATATAATTATAATACTAAATAAAAATACTTGTAAATATCATATGCATACCTTTTCCAGCCGACTGATCCTTTGAATCACGCCACTTATATAGCAACTCTTTTTGTATTACAAAACCATCGTATAGTTCACCGAAAAGTTCATTCAAAAGACCTGAAATATGTATGAAAAGTTTTAATTGGCCTAAAAATTTCTCCTAAAAGTTAATCAAACCTCTAGGATGTTCCAAGCTATGTACAAGTAGCTGTACTCCATATAAGCACTCGAGCTGAAGATCTTCATTGGAATCGATATAACGTAGAAAAACTGGTATGCAGAATTTTTGAAAGATTTCGGTCTCAAGTTTATAGCTATTCTCTTTGTAGACAATTGAGAAGTTGCTTAGAGTTTGTGTCAACCCTCTTATGAACAGCTTATCGGCCACCACAATATTTCCCTGAAAATTAAATAAGGGTATATTCGATCCCCATTATTATTATAAGCTAGTCAGAGCATTTAAATCATCTTACATTGGTGTAATCAATGATGCAATCCGAAGATTCCCCTTCTTTCAGCAAGTGCTCAATATGCTTTATCACATTTTTAATGTGTTTTTCGGAGGAATCCCGCTGATCAATCACTGGCGTCTTCAAATCATTTTCGACATACTCTAATTTCTGTAAAAAATATTAAATAGTTAAACTTTGCGTAAACCATTAAAATTTTAACTTACATTTAACTCAATAAATTCGATAGCTTCGTTGTTGGGCATAAAATCAGACCAACGCATGTTGAACTTTTTCCACATATTGCGGGTGAAGTTCGGTCCCACCTCTCGTGTACAATATGTCAAGTAGCTTTTAAGGAACTTTTTACCCATGTCCGATTCGCTGTCTCGTAGAGTTTTGGTCCACAAATCTGACACTGTCAAGACTTCCTTGACTATTAATGGACCTGCAATCAAATAATATAAATTTATATATTTACGAAACCAATTTAATACATACACACTAATTTTTTATCTAATCGTTTTTTAAGTGTGTGAATAACTTACCAGCAAATTGGAAAACATATAGCCACAACTCGGGTATATCAAACATTAAGTCGCTAGCGTACTCGCTAAATTTCATGTAAGCAATTTTGAAATGATCCACTGACATGTAGTTCTGCTGTATAAGGTGGGCAATAGAGATTGCCAGGTATCTTCTGTATTGTTTACCCACTTCCGCTAAATGCAAATAATCAGTAAGAATATAAAACAAAAAACCACAGCGATGTGGCTCTGGTATCCGTTTCATGCATTCAACAACCGATGGAGTGACAGATTCAGAAGCCGCCGCAGATTCAATCATTTCCGACAAGACTGACTTGAAGAACTTAATGTCGCTACTTCCGGGATCAGTAAATGTGGCCTGTGGTGCAAAATCTTTAGTGGACTGGGAGGCAGAGGCTGCAATAGAGGCTGAGGCACTTGAAGGCTGCTGCTGATCACTACCCCTGTATATGCCACCACCACTAGAGCCTGAGCTACTTAGCGAAGTACCCAGACCCTGCAAACGATTCAAATTAAAATATATGTAGTAAATAATTAAAAAAAAAAAGAAGCAATATGGCAAGTATATTTACCTTATTGGAAAGTCTGCTTGGCGGCGTTTGTTGTTGGGTATACTTTGAGTGACTAGCAGATTTTTGCATTGAAGGGTTCATCATGCTGCGACTTTGTTGATTTTGGCCAACGCGCGATGAAGAGTTCTCCCGCGAACCTTGTGATGAACCAGTTCTCGAGTGAATACCTAATTAATGTTTGCATTGTTAAGGTTCATGGCTTTAAGACAGGTATGAAATGTCATTGCTTACCTCGGTCACCATAACGATCACGCTCCATTGAACCTTTGTTATATGAGCCCTTGTTCCTGGGTCCACTGCGATCGCGATCGCGATCACGATCTCTGTCGGTGCTGCTCTTATCAATCAATCCCAGCATTGCAAAGGAGTTAGAAGGTGTTGTCGTTGGCGTTGAGGATTGTCGATTGGCATTGTTATTCCATATAAATTGATTAACTCCGCCCATTTTCTTTGTGTCAAAATTTTGATTGAGCTGTAATGTCTTCAACGAATAAATAAAAAAAAAATACGTCATTTGATATGAAACATGATGTGAAAACAACTAACTTACAAAGCCCTCTAGTTTGTTGCTATCTACAGCTTGGGAGCGGCTGCCTTTGCTGGTCTGTACAAGCCACGTGTTATCATCGCTGTTACCATTTGAGTGTGCGATGGCGCTGCCGCCGCCGCCATTGTTGCCATTGCCACTGCCGCCGCCGCTGTTTGATTGCTGATGGCGCATATTGCCACCGCCATCGCCGCGTTGACTGTGGCTACCACCATATCCGCCGGCGGATCTGGAATCGCCAAAACGAGCGCCGCTGCGATCGTCACGTTTGCCGGAACCAGACTGCGGTCCATTGGCACTGGACGTGGACAAAGAACCGCTATAATTCAAATATTGCGCTGACAGCTGTTCATTCTTAGCCTCCTTTTCAATCTGGCCCATTGTCTTAGGTGCCTCGTTGCGCGACGTCTGCCATTTATTTTTACGCAAATCGATAACGTCTTGTAGCATGAACCGGACCCGCGAACTCACTTTGGCACCATCCTTGTCGCTTTTGGAGGCGATCGACTGCATTCTGGCTATGGGCTTCTCAAGGGAATAGCAACGATTAGGTTCCCTGACATTGATTGGCGTCTGCTCAAACTTAGCGCCCACTGTGGTTAGCAGCTTGCATAGGCACTCCAGCATGTCCTCCGATTGGGGATTGAGCAGAGTATCAATACACGAGCGAATAATTTTGCCTGTCAACATCGATATCTTAAAGAGTTCGCCAATGAAGCGCACTGTACCACCGGAACGTCGCCGAATCTTGCGTTCCTCCTCTTCCAGGAGTGCTTCTAGTTCAGCCTTTTCGTTGGGATCAGTGCACGTTTTGATCTTTTCGACAATGGGCTGAAGCTTCTTTTCTTTTGCGGTTCCTTGTGAGACGTTCTGCGTGAATTCTTTTTCAGTTTTGTCCAGTAGAGCATTGCGGAAGTGTTGCAGATTCGATTTGGTGCCACTTTCCATACGTTCATCTCGAGCTTTCACCTCGCTAATGAGACGATGGCACAGTCTTGCATACGAGACGGAGAAATTCGGTTCATCAATAGCCTTTTCGAAGACAAGAACAATCACTTCGTCCATTTTATCGGGAGTATCAATTTTTAGTTTGACAATCTCCTCGACGAGCGTATCGAACCGTTCAGGCGTCAGCTTATTAAGTATACCGCGCACTCTGCGCACAAGATCATCCTTTTCGTGAGTCGTCTTGATCTCAGTTCTGGCCTTTTCGACTTCCGCTTGAAGTCGGGGTCGCCAGGCGTTTTCGGTCTCATTCAGTTTTACGTCTTGGTTGAGCGACAGATTTACGTGTATCATACCCTTCATGCTGCTCCCCCTACCACCTTGGACACCGGACATAGAGACCTGTTTACCAGCAAAGTTGCCGCCCGATTCGCTGTTCCGATTGCCTCCAATCATGCCTACCATCGATTGCACGCGCTTATTGTTGTTGTTGTTGTTGTTGCGCATGAACAGAGGCATCATGTTCGGATGTGGCAGAATTGATACGTTCTTCACCTCAGGCTGTACGCGAGAAGCTTTCGCTTCACGTAACAGCATCAGCTGTTCGCGATCATACTGCTTCTTGCCGCTGGGATTGCTTGGCGACCATTGGCCTTCGTTGTAGTTGATCAATGAAGCGACCTCTGAATCCGTTGCAGCTTCAGCGACCTGTTCTAGTCCTGTCTCTGCTTTCAGTTCGGGTTCATTTTTATTTTCTAGCTGATTTTCTAGCTCCGGGTCATCAGCGACTGTAATATTAGTTGGGGATAGTGACTTGTCAGTTGTGTCTGGTTCAACATTTTCGACAGGATTTTCTTTAATTGTTGCATTTGACGGTGTGCAAGTCTCTTCCGCTAGTTGCATATGGGCACGATCAGTCTCATCAGGGGTGCTTTCATGTGTGCTTTGTGGCGGTGTATGTGCGTCAACCTGTCTCATGGCCAAAGACTCTTCAAGTTTTTCACTTATAATTGGCGCTGGTGCAACAACTGCCGATTTTGTAGCTGCCACGCTAGTCTCAGTTATGTGCATCGTAGATACGTTATCTTCCAACGCAGAAACCTTGTTTTCGTTGTGGGTCAGGGGCTGCGACTGCGATTTGATTTCAGGGTATGCTGCAACTGTAGAGATCTCTACAGTTGATGTTTCTGGCTTCACGAAAGTTTCAATCTGAGGCTCCTGGTCTAGGTGAACAGCCGAATTCAGATTTTTAACTGGTTCTGTTAGCAATTCGTTTGTTCCACTTTGCGAGAAAGTTTCATCTACGGCAACGTCAATTTCTTCCGACGGGGCTGCCGTTTGCGCCATGTACTGAGAATGTGATTGTTGCTGCTGAATCGGCGCCTGACCCTGGGACTGAAGTTGGGGCTGACGCTGGGACTGTTGAGGATGTGACAAGTTCTGCTGATTTCTTTGCTGTGAGGCACAGTCCGATTGCATATTATGATTAACCTCGATTGTAGTTTTAGTGCTTGATTTCGCCGCAGCATCATCCACTTTAACTATTAAATTGGAAGAAAAAATTAGTTTATTTATGTCATTTGTGAAGTATATTAATTTAATGAATGCATGTTGTCTTAACTGACAAAAGCTAATCGCAGAATCTTTGAAAAGCGCTTTTGTTTGTTACGAAATCTAAAGAATCATCGCTTTTATGAAGTATATCGAGTATTGTTGTGATGTGTACAAAGCAAAGGGATATTTTCGTCTCTAACGGTTTGTTTGTTTGTCCGCTTCTTTAACCGAGCGCCAAAGAATTCTAAAGATATTACATAGGAGCTAGGATTACCAAAGTATCGGCCAAAACGATCATTTCTAAAGCTGTTATTAAAATTATTTGCCTTCGGCTAACCCACAAAATTATAAAAAATATTCTATATCCCAGTCAAAGTAACCGCAAAAAATTCACTTACACAAAAACAGGCAGTTTTGCATACATCACTTCTTAACTTTTCTTCACACTACTATATAGGTTATTCATAAACATGGTTTGTTTGTTGGGTATTTGACATTGTAAAGAAAATGAACTTAAACACGTTATCAGGGTAAAAACAAAAGTTGGTATAGCAGATGAAAAAATAGACGTCTCCAAAAATGTCATACAAATTCAATTTAATTTCTATCAATGTTATATACATATGTATATTCGTATTGTTGCTGTATATTACTATTACTGTATACATAATCATATATGTATGTATTTAAAACCTGTGAATATATTATTACAGACATACCAATTGTATTTTGTCAGCTACAGGATTTTCCTATCCATTACTTTGTAGTTATCACAGACGACGTCGAGAGATTAAGATAATTAACATCCGAATTTGGCAAAATTTGTGCAAACATGTGTGTGTGTGTACGTAAATTATATATAGGCGAGTAAGTGACAAATGAATTGTATTTGCTATTGGAACTGGATAATAAGTAGTTAGCTCATAAGGTGTATGAGAACTTTGCACACGTTAATTTTTAAATACGTACGTAAATACGTATGTGAATGTTTTATTTTATTTATTTTTTAATTCTTTTCTTATCGAGAGATATGTGTGAGTTTCTAAATGTGTGTGTGTGTGTCCAACCAATTGTCGCGTTGTTGCCTAGCGCTATAGATAGACACACAGATGATATCGAATCGCACAACTACAAACACACCCAAATGATCGCATCGAATGGCTAGCGGACCGGCCGCGGTTTGAGCAACGAGCAGAGCAGCGACCGCAACTGAAATCGCTGCACAGCGAGGCAAACATAAATACGGGCAAGCAACTAGCGCCACCAGCAATCAAAAGCAAAAGGCGGCAAACAACCTTTTAACATGTCAGAGCAGAGCTGAGCAAAAGCAAAAGTGAAAATTTATGCACACACTCTCGCATAAACGAACACGTACGCATATACACAGAGCATTCACTCACGCATTCACGCACACACACACGCACACACAACACAGCTAAACAATTCGGTCGAAAGCACGTGTTCGTGTGCGGGTGCCGATCAAGTTGAATACATCAATGAACCAACCATGCAAATATGTATGTGATCGCGAGAGTGAGTGACAATCATTAGAGAGACAGAGCGAAGCGAGAGATACCGAGAGCAAAGCGAACCAAGAGAGAACCAAAAACGCTAAAATGCTCTGTAGTATTCTTTGCCGCCAACATACACGCACGTGGATAGTCTGACCAATGAAATACAAATCTACAAATCATCCAGTTAATTAATATATGTATGCACATACTCTGCGACCAAACTTCTTGAAGTCAAATTTGTTGTCAAACTCGAAACAAATTAACTAGCAATAGCGATTTAAGGCGACCAAATTTAAATAAATTTTGTTTCCATGACTCATCGAACTTACTATTACTCTACTTAAATTTTGTGGGTTTATTATATCGATTTTTATATTAACATTTTAACTGACGGTAAGCAAAACTTTTACGATCAAAATTGGTTATTGCTAATAATTTAAAACTACTTATCAAAACAGGCCAAAACCTTAATACTTATTGAATGTATTCATTGTATAAGAAAAATGTGGAATTATTGACGTAAAAATATAAACTGCTATAGATTTCTCGTTTTTCATACCCTTATAAGATTCAAAATCTGTAGAAGTAAACGACTTTGTGCAATGCATGTACATATGTCACAAGCATGATGTATGTATGTATGTAGCAGATTCTTAAGTGTTCATATGTCTGTCGATCTGTCCATCTCTCTTTGTATTAATGCGTAGACTGACTATAAGAGGCAGACTTGAAGTTTGCTTTCTAAGTGCGTCTGTGTGTGTATACCATACGCAGATCAAGTTTAATTAAAAGTGTCGATAATCAACATAATATAGGTATATATATTATATAAGATATATACATATATCTTAGTCTTATAGATATGCGTTAAAAACAAAGTCATAATTAAATGGTGAAATATAAAAAAAAAATAATAGACTTTTTCGGGGTTTTGGTATTGTAGAATCTAAAGTTAAAATAGTCTCTGAATATTGAATACAGCTCGATATGGAGATTTCCATTCTGCTCGTACAAAAAATTATCTTTTTGTTTAAATCTTTTTAGTTTTTAAATTTAAAAGTCTCATTAAGTTCTTAACTATAAACGACTTCAATTAAGTTTTTCTACAAGTAATTTGTAATATGCATTTATAGGAAACATTACCTCATGTATATTTTGGCTATTTTGTCGCGACACGAACCCAATTAAATATGCAAATTTTTAGTAAAAATAATATTATTTGGTATATCGACAGATGTTAAAAACTGTGTCGGTAGATTCTTAGTCGCCTTACTTCGATCTGCTTCAACGGTAGCGGACACCACCGTTCACAGTGAGAGAAGTCGACTTTATGGATACAAATTGAGAATATAGATACAGACAGACGGACAAGTGACAATCAATTTATCAATACTTTTGATATGATATACAGAGCATTAAATGATCTTACTCCACTTTCTATGTTCATCGGGACAACGACTTGAGTAAAATAAATAAGGTATTGGCCGCCTCCCTCTGACTTGCTCTTCTTGCATGTTAACCAACATTAATTAATATGCTAAAAAAAACTTACGTGAAGAAAATCCAGCTGTCGGCTCGGGTCCTTCTTTCGGAGAGACTATAGGAATTCTAAAAAAATATAAAAGCATTTATTTATTTAACGGTTTTGAGATTGTTATTAAAGTTGCTTACTTTTTACTCTTGATCTTCTGGGGTGTCGGCAATATTTCTACAGATGGAGCATCGGACATCGCAGAGACCACCGGGGTCTGTCCAACAACATTGTCTTGGCGCTGAGCGGGAATTTGATCTAAATGAGAATTATGGCCAAGCCACCATTTCAAAATTATATAATGATTGAACAATGTTGTATATTTGAGTTGGATATATACCTAATTTGTACTGGACATTGACTCTTGGATCAGAGCTTCCTTGAACTAAAACGCTATTGGGTAGACATAAGCCAGCAGGATCTGCCTGGGAAATGCACATTGGGACATCTGGTTGAATGACGGCAGCTGTCGATACCGTCGCAGCAGGCCCTGGCTCTTGGTACTCATTATCTGTACCTGAATTACTCTATGAAAGCAGTAAATTATACATAAGAGTCAAATTTATACTATAGCATTATATCACTTACCTTATCCAGATCATCGAGAATATTCTTTTTCGTTGTCGGATCGATGATCTGCAATCGATGCTGATGTCGACGTCGATTTGTCGGCGGCACTTGAGCCGGCTGTGGTGCCACGTTAGCTGGCATAACGGTGACCATTGACGGGACACCCACTTGCCCGCTGCCTGTACCACCAACACCCATTACTGTGTTTGTGCCCGGCTGTACAGCGCCAGTCAGCAGCTGCATTTGGGAATTTGAGGGCCCTGGACCAGCCAGCGGCCCATTGGGGCCGGGCTGCGCAGGCATCGTGTTGCCAATGTTAACATTAGTATTAACCGCTACGCCAGTGCGTGAATGCGGTGACTGTTGCGGAAGTGTGGAAATATATTGGTAGGGATAGAAAGGAAGGGGCGGTGCATATTGTATATGTGAAGTTTGATAAGTTGGTTGTCGCTGTGCAAATTGAGGGTAGTGTTGCAACACCATGTTTGGATACATCGCTTGCATGTGGACGGGGCGGGCTCCTCCACCACCGGATCCACGTGGCGCATTAGACGCAGGCGGCGGTCGAAAAATTCCACTTTGTTGATTTGAACGGGTGTTTCCAGAACTGTTGTTTCCCGATGACACATACTGCAAGAGCCATAAGATGTTTTTATTAATTATCTTTATAGGTATAGGTATAAGAAGTTGAAACTACTATATTTTTAGGTCGAGGGTTCTAGGCTAAACCAACAAATCGAGCTCTATACGTTTAGGTACATTTCACAGCTGCTCGACCGCTAAATATATTTATATATTTACTCTAAATCGAACCAATTGCCCAAAGGCCCAACTTTCACCTAAACTAAACAATTCCTTTGGTTATTTACAAATGCGTTGCACTTAAAGTCATGGATTACAACAGTTTCAAACATCAGATTATCATCGGTACGGTTCAAAGACACAACATTAAATAAATAAAAGTCTAGAAATTGAGATGAGTATATTGAGCAATGTCCGTTTTACTCAATTTTATTGCAGCAATTAAAGCCAGACACTTAATAATTCGGATATGTTCAAAAACGATTGTCTATATTTTGGCAAATACTGGAAAAGTTAAGATTACAAGTGAATCTAAAGGTAAGCAATTATTTCAAACTGTAGACCGACCACGTTTGTGCCGATTTCAGAAACTTCATTAACAAAAGATATGAAATTCTCGACTTTGCTTTACAATTATCCTATACCCTATGTAAAACACTTTGTTAATATTATTATTAAGACTTGATTTGTGACATATGATTAACACTTGACGATATCCATGCAATATATTCAAGAAAATATTAATCACTGTCGCTAACTAAATTGCAAAACTTCCGTGGTGTGTTTGTGTGTGCAATAAGTGAATATAAGGGAATTGTACGTAATAGAAGCTCACAAATAGGGTTGAGTATATAGTGGTCGGAATCATCCCATTAATGCAGGTATTTTTGCTTAATCTTTTTTTTGCCAAAACAGAATTTTAATAACATCGAATTTATAATATTTGCATAAGACGGACCTTCAAAAATTTAAGGTAAACAAAACATTTTTCTTGATAAAATATAATATTGTACCGTCCGCAAAAGTAAAAGAAAAAGCATCCCTATATTAATGTGCAATGTTTAAGTTTTATTGCCTACCTCTTGGGTTGGTTGGAAGCTACTATTTGACAGTAGATTGTTATTTTTATAGTCGTACTTCCTACTATCGATACAACTGACGCCGACGCTAACCCCAACGCCCAACAGGCTTTTGTCGTGTATATAAGGAGCACTAGACGAGCCTAAGGTGATGCTATGCGAGTTGGCCAAAGCAATGATACTCTGATTGCTACCGTTGGCGGTGCTGGCACTGCCATTGCTACCACTAGCGCCGCCAGGTGTTAACTGTAAGTTGGTGCTGCTGTTCGACGCTGTAACATTTCCAGCGCTAACGCCCCCTTTGGACATGTCCGAAACCGTCGAAACACTGCCCACAAAGCGACAATTCGACTCGATGACTCCACTGTTTCCGGCAGCCAATTGTGGCCTGTGCCCAGTCAGATTGTAGATAGCGGCTGAATTCATCTCCGCTGCATTTAGCTGACAGTTGTTTACGGTCATTATGTTGCCGCCACTGCAGATGACCGTCGACTGCTGGGCTCCAGCTGAGATTGCCGTCGGTGCTATCGGTGATCTGTTCACAACATTCGCATAGCTTTGCTGCTGTGTCTGTTGCTGTTGAAGATGATGTGACTGCGGCTGGTGTGCCATGTGAGTCGACTGCTGGGCGCTTGTCGTTGATGTTTTCAGTATAGAAACTACGTTGTATGCCTTGTTAATCTGAAACTGTGGCTGGGTCGTACTGTGCTGTGGAAGGGGTTGCTTCGTGGGCGGCAATTGCGAAGCGTACTTTTTGGTCTTTTTATTTGCCGGCAAAATCTACAACAGATTACAAAAGTTTGATAATGTGTTGGAGCCTTTGAATACAGAACGAAATTCATCAGCGCATTGGGTACACTTGGTACAATATTTTAGAAAATTATGATCTTTATATAAACCAAAATCAACGAAATGAACAACCAAAATTGAAAATAATAACCGACTTAATCAAAATATATATGATTCAAATCCATTGGAACAACTTTACGCCCAAAAACAAACAAATTAAACTGAGACGTTTGAACATGAGTCCAAACTAAACTTCCGATTATTGGTTAACCTTTTAAAATTATGCCTGTAGCGCATGAATATAACAGAAGATCTGAATAAATTTTAAAATCAGTGAAAAGCATGAAAAATGTGTATTGCAGAAAACAGTTGTTAATAAATCAAAAAACATTTCTGCAGACTGTAAAATTGAATAAGAAAAAAATACACACACAAATGCACTTTGAAAATTATGCAGTTATATATTAAGTATCTACATATATTTTGTAATGTAAAAATAATTCAACTGGAATTAAAAAAATGTATGTATAAGAAAAATTATACTATTCGAAAAGCCGAAAACGTTGTTGTACAGCTAAGAAGTGTGGGTATGTTGAAATGGCGGATTATCGTAAATTGCCTTAACGAAAAGTCTAGACAACGATTTCTTTCCGAGAAAAAAAATTGCATTTCCTAGAACCATAAACGGATTTTAGCGCACGGCTTTAAAGGAAATTCCTTGAATATTTTTACCTAGATTTCCAAGAAAAATTTAGAGGAAAAACCATACATCCTACTTTACAAATTTAAGGCCGTGCCAATTAATGCTAATATAAGGAATCGTATATTTAAAATTTTTAATAGCCAAGTTAAATGTTTTTAAATATTCTTTCACTTTTATTTCAAAAAAATAGTCGGACAGACGGGTCTATGATCTGTTGGGAGTATAAATAATTTAGAAATTATAGGGTGGGACACGTCTCACTTTTCAAGGTCATTACAAATTGCTTTGGTATAAAGCACACAACCCTAAGGATTTATAAAAAAAAAATATACATAACTAACTCAAATCATATAATAACTTTCTCTAATTTAAATTTGGCAATTGAAAGGAAATGTAACAAATATTTGCTAAATCTCAATTTGTATGTTTATCCCTGCCAAATATTGGAAAAAAAGAAAAATAATGTAACTAAAGAAATACATCCTTGCAGTCCAAATATTCTGCCACGTTTCCTTCAACTATCAGTTTTGTCGGAAGCAGGCATTTAGAGTATTTAAAATCACTTACCATATTTTGGGGCTGCATGGTTTTAGCAATATCGGCTTGTGTTGATAATGTTGGAGCAACTGGTTGCATTACGAAGTTACCGAACCGTTTGGAAAGCGGAGTCGTCAAACGGTATCGTTTCCCGCTTTGTAGACGATCTCCGGGGCTATTTTTGACCCGTTTGCAATCTGTCACACAACCATCTGATTATTCTGCTGTGGATCACACATCAGGATTAATTGAAAGTTTTCTGTTTGTAAGGCAACCTTTCTTACCTGCAAAAATGTTGTTCTGTTATATAAAAAAATATCAGCAAGACAATTCTGGTAATTTGTGAACAAGGACTCGACCTGCAATACAAAACAAAAATTACTTTTAACAAACTTATTATTTACATTCTTTTAACCTTACTAAATAAATGACAATATACGATTTACCTTTTGTAATTTGTTATTCTTGTCAAATATTTTTGTAAATTATTATCAAATATTTAACTACTTGAAGCAAACTTAAGAATACAATAAATCTTAGTATTAAAAAATATCACTTCCATAAGTTCAAAAAGTAAAAGTTTATAATCTATGCATATGTGTATATATATACGTCACTTGTTTTTATACCCAATGCACAATATCGCATGTATATGCGATAATAGTTTTTAAGTTATGGTTGTTTAAAATTATAACATATTTACATTAACAATGCATTCGTACACAGTTATTAACAAGTACAAGCCTTAATTCGTATTTGTAACTCTTTTTATAATCACGCTTTTTTCACCTATTTGCCGACGTTGCGACGTTGGCGCACATGCGAGCGACTGAGAGAACCGAAGGAGGGCGAGAGATTAACTGAACAACTCTTACACAAAGAAAATGAATGGTAAAAATTTGCTGCCAATCTATTTGTACAGACACAGGCACAAAACCGCGATTAACAAGAATCGAAATTCCGCATGAGGAACACGTATTTCGATATATTTCAAGTTAAATATGTATTAAGAGAGCAACGTCAACTAATTGCATTTTGGTAAGAAATGTCATCATGTAATTTTACTTCACGTCCGTTCTCGTTCTCAAATTTATTTTACCTGGAGCATTCGTCACTAGTTTAGCAAGCAATTATATACAATAACAAAAACAATTCTTGCACTTTAAATGTAGACTTGCACAGTAGTCAACTAAGTTATACTTGTCTTTCTTTATGTTTATTTCCAAAAACAAATTTTCTATCAACTTCATTCCACATGCAATGTGCTGCCTAGGAATGGTGACATCGTATCGATAAGCATCGATATCTTGTATGGGAAACCAAGTTTTCGCAATGTTGATTTCGTTTATTGTTCGATATGTGGTGCTATCGGATGTTCATAACAATAAACTGCCATACTTGATTTAATACTGACTGAACGTATGTTTATTATTATTTGATAATTATGGTAAATAAGTTGAGTCTAATTAGCTTACACATAATCAACTTTACATATTAAGCTGTTTTCATTGGCTGCCAAATACGGCTGAGTTTTTAAGAAGAAACCATAAATTAGCAATATTAAACTTCACAGTGCTCACAAGTTTGCAGTAAATGGAATATATGTCACAGCCAACATCACACACATACTTGTATTTCGATAGGATATATTTTTAGTATTTTTTATATTTGTGGTTACAAATCGATCACAAGTTGGCGCTAAAAATGACACAAGCATAAAATGCAGTTGCAGAAAAAATCAGCTGATATGCACGCCGATCGCTACCAACGCAATTTCTTTTGTTGCTGTAGGAAGTCGAAAATTTGACAATTTTAGAAAATTTCATGACTTTTGGGGACAAGGGGCTCATATGCATTATTTAAACATAGTCCATTAATTGCAAGTTTATTTATGCAAATCTGATTTTATAAAATTGAAGGGTTATTTATTTTTAAATTTTGTCCCAAAATGTAACATGCAGAGAGATCAAAACTTTTCCCACACAAAGTACATTATTATTCTATTTAAATTGGCCCGATAAAACTTTTGAAATATTTTTATACATGTATGTACATTCTTTTATGAATTTCTAAATTATGAGTTTTCCCGAGATTAATTAGACAAAAATAATGTGGTTTAAGGCTTAGCTATATTGTTGATCATAAGAACATTAATTGAGAGTACTCTTACTTGATTAATTATATATATATATAAATAAACTTAAAAATTATTCAATAAGTAAATTGATTTAGAGACATCATTTATTTTGTTGGTCGCATAGTGGTCAGTATTAAGGTTTCAGGAATTAAGCCAAGTCTTGCAGATAAAACATAGATGTTGTATATTGTGAGCTGCTTACAAGCAGGATGATGGCTATTTGTTCAATCTTAAGTTTCACCACCCACTTTTCGCAGATTAATTTAAGTTAAGCTAAGTAGAACGTTGGCACTTTAAATCGGTGGTTTTTTCGGGCATTTTTATACGCTTTCCACGGCTAAGCTGATTCCACAACTAGTTATCTGTTTCTTGTTTTAAGTGGCCTTTTCACAATAATTGATGATACCAACAAAAATTCGAGTCAATCTTTCAATGGTATTTTCCTGTATGTAGCTCTTTAAATCTTTCTGATCGATTTGTGTCGACTATTGATGCTGACCAAGAACATATATATATTTTATCGGGATAAACATTAATATGCCTGCAGCACACATTATGTACAAATCTTGATACCCTTTTGCCTATATAAATGGGTCAGGGTATAAAAGGTAAGCTAAAAAGTTCTTTGAAAATAAATTCATCAAATTATTGTCCTCGCTGACAGATAGTAGGTTGGTAGTCTTTTTGATATGTATGTATGTATGTATGTATGTATGTATGTATGAAAGTGCATCAATTATCTGATGGCGTGTCAATAACCAAAAGTGCACTAATACTTAAATAAATGTATAGGTACATGTTATAGGCATATATGTATATAGTACATACATACATACATACATAATACGAATTCATTAGATTTCTCTTACAGCAATTAAGCAGAGTTTGGCTTGCAACAATCGAGCCAACTCAAAGAGCCAGGTGAAAGCTTGCCGACGAGCTTTCGCAAGCTTTTGGCCCTCTCTTAACTAATGCTGCAGGACGAACCTACTGAAGGGAGGCATGGTTAGCGTGTTTTGGTAAGAGTTGTGTACAGAGCATCTTTGGTAAATTTTTTTTCCATTTTTTGTTTGGTTTTTTAGCTGCTGGTTTTTATGTTGTCATTTACTCTTTGAGATCCATTGCGGCTGCTGCAGCGGTGCTTGTGCTCTGCTCCCGAAAATGGCCATTCAAGGAGAGATGGACAGTTAGATGGCTGCTGCTGTGGGTGTTGTTGCTGCCGCTGCTGCTGCTGCTGCTGTTGTTCTTCTTCGTGCTGCTGCCGCTGCTGCCAGTGCTCCTAATATGTTGTTGTTGTGTTGCTGCCGTGGTCGCTGTTGCTGCTGCTGATGCTTCTGCTGCTGCTGCTGCTGCTGCTGCTGCTGCTGCTGGTACAAGAACTGTTTGGGCTTATCATGAGTAAATCAGTTTATCTACAGTTAATGCTATGGACAGATGTGTGCGTTCTTCGCTCGTGGCTATAATAAATGTTAACTAAGGAAAAAATTAACGTGTAACGTGAATGCAACTAAAGGACTTAAAAAATACAACTCTACTTGAAGTATATATTTAATTATATATGCATATACATATATTCTAAAAAAAATAAAGCTAGTTCAATTATGGTAAGTACATATTGTAAAACTGATTTTCACAACTTTACATACATATGTATAAGCCCGATAGTAGAATAATATACTTAAATATAGCTACGTGAATACATAATAGGAGTATGTACTCGATGTGTTTGTAACTTTACGTACATATATTCTGGTAAGTGTGTGTGTGTGTGTATGTGTACATATCGATGTGTACCTTAACACTCACACAGTAACAGAACCGTGACAAATAGACACGGACTACCATGCTTGAAATCGAGAAGGGGTTGGGTCAGTTGAAACTTAACTACTAGTTTTAGTGTAGGTCTGAATCCTCTAGTATCAGAAGTCAATTTGGTTAATTCAAATTGAACAAGTCTTTTGTACCTACGTACAAACATTTGGATTTTATTTAATTTTTGCTGGTTGCTCTGATTTTGTTTTCATTAGCTGCCCCGCATTGCAATTCCCTAATTCCAATTAAATAGAATATATGTACATATATATCTAATATGTAGTTATGTGTATTATATATACATATTTACATATAGGTTTGCTTATGTATATGTGTATGTTTCTGTTGCTGTTGCTGCTTTCGTTTCTGTGCTGTGCGCATTGCCATCATAGGACCATTCTTGTTGGTACTTCTGGTAAAGTTCTTGCATCAAAGCTTTTTCTGGGTCGCCATTGTTACTTTATAAACACACATACTCGCACACTTACTCACTTGGCCGACACCGTGTGCGTGTGTTGGCTCTGTATAAGCTTGGGAAAACTTTTTGTGTTTGTTGTGAAAAGCATCCCTAACTGTTATTCTCTTTCAAGTATTGTGCCATTTCGCCCTATCGCTCTCTTAACTTAAGGGATTCTGCAAATAAACAAGCATCCAGCCTCTAACAAATGACCATATTAAGATATCCTCTATAAAAACTATTCCATAATTTTAAAATTTCCAAAAATTACAATTGATTTTGATACTAAGCCTAAACTGTGTGTATATGGGTAAAAAGATTATAATGTGCCTATATTTGTAACATGAGGATCAAGTCGACTAGCTAAGATGATTAAGCCATGTCCTTCGAAATCTTCAAAAACTCTAGACTATAAACTCTTCTATTTAAGAAGAAGTTTACCATTCGTTCAATAATGAAAATACAATATTGGGTTCATGCAATGTCCTTTTACCTTTTCTTTGTTATTATATTTATTATAATTTTTTAAAAATTGCTTTTAATTCTGGTTAAAATTAAATAATTAAATAGCCACACTTAATGCATACTTACGAGAAGATGATATGCCCATACGTGGTACATACACATTAATGAAATGAAAATTCTGTTGTTGTAGATGACTTAAAATGACCATGGCTGTGGTTGCTTTTGAATCAGCTTATAAGCAGTTTCACGGTCACACTTGGAACGCTTGAGCCAATCAAGAAATACCTATGAGAATGAATGTGAATATAGTTATACAGTAATTCGTTGAGCTGGAGGTGCAATTATAAGGTTGACCAACATGTGGGAAGCGCTTAAAAGCGGCTCAGATGCCAGAAACATTCCATTTAGGATAATGATCATGGTGGCGACCTGTTGGAGCTGGAGCCTGTTACCACAGCTGGCATGCGCAGGATCAACACAAGGACAAGATTCAGTATCTGTGTACCAACCAGGTGATATCATACTTGGTGGGCTGTTTCCCGTTCACGAGAAGGGCGAGGGTGCACCCCCCTGCGGTCCTAAGGTGTACAATCGTGGCGTTCAACGTCTGGAGGCCATGCTTTATGCCGTTGATCGTGTTAATAATGACACAAATATTTTACCGGGCATTACGATAGGTGTGCACATTCTGGATACCTGCTCTCGGGATACCTATGCTCTCAATCAGTCGCTTCAATTTGTGCGCGCCTCTCTAAACAATTTGGACACATCTGCTTTTGAATGCTCCGACACATCCGTGCCGCAGCTGAGAAAAAATGCAACAACCGGTCCTGTATTTGGTGTTATTGGCGGCTCATACAGCTCAGTATCCCTACAAGTGGCAAATCTTCTACGTCTCTTCCACATACCGCAAATATCACCAGCATCAACCGCAAAAACCCTGTCGGACAAGTCACGCTTTGATCTATTTGCACGGACCGTACCGCCAGATACGTTTCAGTCAGTCGCTCTAGTGGACATCATCAAGAATTTCAACTGGTCATATGTGTCGACGATTCACTCAGAAGGCTCGTACGGTGAATACGGCATAGAAGCCTTTCATAAGGAGGCAACCGAGCGACATGTCTGCATCGCCGCCGCCGAGAAAGTGCCGAGTGCAGCCGATGACAAAGTCTTCGACTCGATCATAAGTAAACTCCTGAAGAAGCCAAACGCTCGAGGTGTCATCCTGTTTACACGGGCCGAGGATGCGCGTCGCATACTACTTGCGGCCAAGCGGGCAAATCTCTCACAGCCTTTTCACTGGGTGGCTAGTGACGGTTGGGGCAAGCAGCAAAAGCTGCTCGAAGGCTTGGAGGACATTGCAGAGGGTGCGATTACAGTCGAACTGCAATCAGAGATTATTGAAGATTTCGATCGATATATGATGCAACTAACGCCACGCACCAATCAGCGTAATCCCTGGTTTGCCGAGTACTGGGAGGATACGTTCAATTGTGTCTTGTCCTCTGGATCAGATGATGATGCCAACTTAAAGAATGATAATGAAAGCATTGTACTGGGCCCTAGTTTGCACAACGAGAAGGAAAGAATAATGTGCGATGATAGTTTTAGACTCTCGGAGAAAGTCGGGTAGGTTTTTTTAACATCCAAATAAAACTAAAGGCTGTTAAAATTATTTTCTTTATGTAGATATGAGCAAGAATCAAAAACTCAATTCGTTGTGGACGCTGTTTACGCCTTCGCCCACGCTCTTCACAATTTGCACAACGATCTGTGCACCCAGAACGATCAAAATACGGGACAACATCATCAACACAGCGAATCCGTTTGGTATCGCAAGCCAGTGGATACTCACTCACAGGCATGTCCCGATATGGCCAACTATGACGGCAAGGACTTTTACAACAATTACTTGTTAAATGTGTCGTTCGTAGGTAAAGTACACATTTCATATTCGATTACACATTTCGTATTAAATAAATATGTTTATCTCCTAAGATTTGGCAGGCAGTGAGGTGAAGTTTGATCGTCAAGGAGATGGTTTGGCTAGATATGATATTTTGAACTATCAACGTCTGGACAACTCCTCCGGTTATCAGTACAAGGTACAGGCAAAATTTTCTATCTATTATTTCCCTTGGAATGTGTATACATCTTTTATATATTGCAGGTGATCGGTAAATGGTTTAATTACCTTGAAATAAATTTGGAAACTGTCGTCTGGAACAAAGCAAATGAAATGCCCACCTCCGCGTGCTCATTGCCTTGCGAAGCTGGCATGATTAAAAAACAACAGGTAGTAAAATGTCATCTTCCCTTAAATATCCTGATGCTCTAACATTTATTGACATATTGTTGACAGGGCGACACCTGCTGCTGGATCTGTGACAGTTGCGAGCCGTACGAATATGTATACGATGAGTTCACTTGCAAGGACTGCGGTCCGGGGCTTTGGCCCTTTCCCGACAAGCTCTCCTGCTTTGCCCTGCACATACAGTACATGCGCTGGAACTCGCTGTTTGCACTTGTGCCTATGGCGATTGCAATACTTGGCATTACGATGACCATCATCGTAATTGTTCTATTCGCCAAGAACCATGATACGCCTCTTGTTCGGGCGTCCGGCCGTGAGCTGAGCTATACCCTACTTTTCGGTATTCTAGTCTGCTACTGCAACACATTCGCATTGATTGCAAAACCGACTATTGGCTCATGTGTTCTTCAGAGATTCGGCATCGGCGTTGGCTTCTCTATTATTTACAGTGCTCTCTTGACTAAAACAAATCGCATATCTCGTATCTTCCACTCGGCTTCCAAGTCAGCGCAACGCCTTAAGTACATCAGCCCGCAGTCCCAGGTTGTGATTACAACGTCCTTGATCGGTACGTATATATATAATTCTAAGCATGTATGTATGTAACATATGTATATTTTATAACATATGTATGTTTATTTTTTGCTAATCATCCAATCGGTTTTAAGCTTGTTCGCCAAAGCTACAAAAGAAATAAATATTAATCAAATAAATTAAAATATTAGCTTAAATTAATATTTGACAAGTTCAATTTATGAATTTCATTAAATTAAATATACTCACTTGATGTTTTTAATACTCATCATCATCCTTTTATAACCATATAAATTGTATTACTTTAATCCTCTTATTTAAAATGAGTAAATTTGTGTACGTAGCAATACAAGTATTGATCACGATGATTTGGATGATTGTGGAGCCACCAGGAACTCGATTTTATTACCCCGATCGTACCGAGGTTATCTTAAAATGCAAGATACAGGATATGTCATTCCTATTCTCGCAGCTGTACAACATGATACTCATTACGATTTGCACAGTTTATGCCATTAAGACCCGTAAGATACCAGAAAACTTTAACGAATCCAAGTTCATTGGATTCACAATGTACACTACCTGTATAATATGGCTGGCCTTTGTACCCATTTACTTCGGTACCGGCAACTCCTACGAGGTGAGCATCTTCAACTTTTTCCAGGATAGGCTAATGAAAAGGGAATTAGTTGAAACTCCGCTGATTCTTATTTATGTTTTTGTATGCAGATTCAAATAACTACGTTGTGCATCTCGATTAGCCTAAGTGCTTCGGTGGCCCTGATCTGTCTCTACTCACCCAAGGTGTATATATTGGTCTTCCATCCCGACAAAAACGTACGCAAGCTAACAATGAACAGCACAGTGTACAGACGCTCGGCGACTACAGCAGGAGCCCAGGGAGTGCCTACAAGCTCGGGATATAGTCGTACACCCGTTGGAATAAATGCTGCAGACGCCGGCGGTGGAGCAGGCGCAACGACAACAATTGCGGCATCTGAACGACCTTCTCAAAACGGTAGCCAAAACAGCCCAAATTCCGATCTAGACCAAAATCAAACTGCTGTTATTCATAATAACGAAGAATGTTTTACTTGTGCACCCACATCTGACAAATGCCATTGCGGGCTGGGCATTGTAGATCCATCCTGCATGGCTATTGAGGATTAAATTAAAATTAAAATTCACCTAATATCGGAAAGTAGGACCTAAGACTCAGCACTTACAGTGTGAGTTTATAGTGTAGTGTAGTATTTTGACATGCAGGTCAGACTTAATGCTAAAATGTTGTTTTTAATGTAAGCAAATTGTTTATCAAATTTCTGCCCAGCATATTCACTCCGCACATAATAAGATAAAATCTAATCAATCAGTTATGCAATTACTTCATGCCTGAAAAAAAATCAAATTGTTACATTTCTCTGAAATATATATCTAAAAATAAAGTCATTGTATAAGATGTTTAAATTAAGCCAAGCCATAAACTTGAGTGAAGCTTTCGTTCTTACGGAAGCATTTTAAGGAAAGCTAAAAAATATTATAAATCCTAAGAGAAACGAATATTAAATATCTCTCGCTTTCTGCGCTGGCATGTTACATGCAAGTTACATCAAGTCCTGTATGATCGATTAAAAAAAAAATAAAACAAAAAATGATGCTTGACTTCCTATAGGTAGTGAACGAATTTGAAATGTATTAGAAAAATATTATAATTAATATGCTCAAATATAGGTCTTTAAGGATAGACTTACTTTATTTGCATATTGACAAAACTGTCCGTGGAATCTGCTTCCCTTTTAATATATTAAAGCTAAAATTTATAACGAATGTTCGAAACGGGTAGATAATTTATAACACCATTACAAAATTGTTCACTGTACATATTTCGTATATTTTTTGTAAGTATTTTAACGATCATTCATTCTGATTTTGATGCTATGTATATAAGCAAATAATTGTGCACTCTACGTGAATAAAGCTTTAGATTAAATGATCTCAAGGCTTCTTAAAGTTAACTTGCTCTTTTCATACATAATGAAAAAGTTTTTAAGAACCGATAAGCTTTAATCTTAATAATATTCATATTGACTCACAACTTTAAAGTAAACAAATATTTTTTAAAACCCGTAAATATTAATGCGAGCATCAATGCCAAAAAAATACTTCACAGTTACTGAGATATAAAATCACTAAGTTCTGAGATATCTTTTAATTAATATAAATATTAGAAAAAAATTTGTTGTCTTGTTAAGTTTTGTTTGATGCAGAAGTTGTTTTTTATGTGCTAACAATTACCAATACAGTTAATTTAATTACTATATACCAAAGATGTACTGTTTTCCAGTATGCATGTAAATGCATACGTACTTATATGTAAGTAGTATGTACATATCCAAATATGTGACTACTCATTTGCAAAAGTTTCTTGACGCTCAAATAGTGTATTAGTGTATGTAGGATTAGTCGCAGATTATCCCACCTACAAATATATTTAAACCTATACATAGAGAACACCATTTGAATAAAGAAAAATTAAAATTGCACGGACAACTAAGGTATGAATGTTTTAAATATGTATGTATTAGTAAGAGCAAGTTTATTGCGTTTTGTAATCATCTGATTATTTATTTTCAAGAAAAACTCGAATCGCATTATTTGAACCAATTTTCACAACTTAATGCCAATGTAACTAAGTATATTTAATATTTAAGCATCTTAGAAGGGATTTGACGAAAATAAATGCATATAATATATAGTTAAAAACAACTTTTTAATTTTTGTTAACATTTTAGTAGTTGCTTGTATTGTTTCATTTATTGCCCCTTTTAAAAGTTATCGACACAAGTCTATACAAAAAAGGCTTTGCTTTCGAATAACAGAATAACGATTTCAGAATTTAAGGTATCTTCTAGTCGAGTATTTCGAACTTGAGTATTTATACTTGTTTATTCTTTAAACAACCCACATGCTAAACCATTACCTGAGAAATCCGTTAATAGTATAAAGGGATTCATTTACTTACAAGGTTATTTAGATTATAGTCCTTCAGACAGCGTATCACGTAACTTGGAGCTTTTCATTAATATATATTTACTTGTTTTACATTATTATTAATTTAATTTATTTTCGGTTTTTTTTTTGTTGTATGTACAGAGTGTTTTTTTGTTTTACAATACAATCTACGATTAGTAATAACTTTTTCAATATTCTGTTTTTCTTTATTTTGTTTTCAATGCTTTACGCAACTATCAGAGTGTACAGAAATATGCTGGTGTGAGCATAATTATGATAAAAAAATTCAATCCTTGCAGCTATACAAAAATCTAAACGATAGCTTGAAATCATTTAAAAAGAAACTGCAGAAGAACTTTTGTTAAATAATACAGCAATCATTTCAACTATTTTAGTTAGTTGTGTTTAAGTCTCTTTTAAAGTAGATTCAATCTTAGTCTTAATTGAGCACTGTGGCTGAGGAATGTTGCATGCTACGTTCAAATTCTTCCAAGCTAAGCGCTTGATTCATATTTAAAAGAGGCAATTTACCAGCCGATGCTCTGGCAAGCAATTCCGGCGAAAACCATTGGGCCAATTGATTTGTTGTAGGCGATAAACGTTCATCTCTATGATAGTTAATGGGACCGAGGCTATTGTTTTTCATTAAATTTGTAGACTCGGCGCCTTCGGGGCCACCTAAGCGTAGTAAGAAAAAACAAATCCCAGAAAGTAAATACACAAAAAAAGAATTAAAAAAATTTCATATCACTTACCCGGCATTGAAGCTGATGTCTGCACCGGCATATTAGTTTGTCGGTGCATATCCCCATGCAAAATTCGATGTCTGGGCTGTGATCGTGGTTGTTGCATAAAATGATGTTGCTGCATCTGGGAGATTCCCTCGGTATATGGAACATTTTGAAGTGGTGGAGGTCCAACGTGAATGTTATCACTATTTATAGTTTCCGTTGGCTGCATCGACTTCATTTTTTGCTGATGCATTTGCATGTCATTATTCAATAAAAATGCTAGCGGGGGCATTTGTTGGGATCCAGAGTTCAAAGTTCCTTTCAGAATTGGACGACCTGAAAGTGTTAAAAACAACAAAAGTATATTAATAATTGATTTCAGTACCGTAAGCCCATTAAAAACAAGGGATTTTTCACTACCAATGTTAATGGATATCGGGTGTAAAAACCGAACCCATTGCATCTACATTAGATCCAAACTATCGGAAATTTCATTTGTTTGGGGTTATAAAAAGAATAAAGAGTGTAAAATCTGGTGCATATTACCGAAAGATTTCGTTCCATGTGATGCTTGCATGTTTCCAGGAGGCCATTTGTTCGGTTGACTTCGGGATTGTGTCATCTGTGGGGGTAGCTTCGGAGAAATTTGTGGGCTGTTGGCATTTAACTGATGCTGCATAGCATAGTTTCCACCCAAAATCATCCTGGGCTGTAGTTGGTTAATTGCAGGTATAACCGGTGACTCATTCATCATATTCTGTACAGGTGGTTTCGGATGCTGCGTGGGTAATTGATATTGATGATATTGCTGGTTAATGCCACTGTTGTTGTGCGAGGATGTGGTTTCTTTATCAGCTGTCATTTTTCGTAAAACTGATGTTGGAGTAAATGCCAAGGGCGTAGGCGAATTACTATGCCTAAGGTGTTGGTTAATGCCTTGGCTCGGAGTGTTTTGAATGAAAAAATCTAAAAACCAAGACGAAACATTATTTATATATATATTTCAGTTAAAAAATAGGGATAGTATTTTATAAGCAGCATACTCAAAACAAACGTACCTTCGGACACCACATTCTTGTTAAAGAATTGATGATTTTTCATAGGATTATGGTGATTTATGTCACTCGGATACGTCATATTTTGTTGCACGGCGTTTCGCCCGGAAGAGAAATATTCATAAAGTACCGCTGCTAATATCTCCCGCGTATGAGGTGCCGTTTTGGGATTTGTCATTTCCTTTCCTAAAAAGTCAATGGAAACTTCTCCGCGAACAACACCTGATTAATAAAAAAGAAAACAATAAAATGTTATATATGAAATTTATTGACTTGTGTAGGGATAATTCATTGAAACTGCATTTGTTCAACCTTAAATACTCACCCTGCAGCAAGTGCTGAATCTCTAGACGCTTCTGTGCTTGCAAAGGTAAAAACCCAGATATGTTTGCATCATGGACACCTGGCGCCATCGCGGGATGTACCTGATTTTGGGAAATCATTTCCATATGCCTTTGCGGCAGAGAATCATTCTTTTTAGGACGATGCTGAAATATCTGTGCATCATCTTCTTTTATTTGGCAGTCCTGAACTCGAGCCATATGCTGGGGTCGCTCATGACTATTGGGACGTGCGTTGTGCATAGAACGCCCGGCTGGTACATTCGTCATCATTGGGTATGTTTCTGGACCGGGATGCGAATTGTTTTGGGAGCCCAACTGTTGCAAAAGTCTTTTAAAAGCTTCGGTATCTCTGGTAACAGATTTGTCTCTTTGCTCAGTGTGCATTGACTGATGAGCATTTGTCATTGAGTTTATTATCTCATACTCTGGACGCATATCCACTTTTCTCATTCGTGCTTCCAAATCTTTAACACTAGGAATTTCTAAAAAACAAAGAAAATACTCCAAATCAGGCTCTAGGTATAGTGATGTTTAACTTGTAAAGAACCTTAAGGCTTAGTTAGTAAGTATATTTTATTATATAAGCAACATTCAACTCGAGATACCAAGCTTAATAATTGATGAATTTTTTGCCTTACAACCAAATCGTTAATGGGCACATTTGCTCTTGTACTCGATTTTCATTAATTACTTACCTTGTGTATCGGGCGTAGAAGAATCTCCAAAAAATATGCGATCGTTGCTCTTTGTTGGCTCCTTGGATGCAAACCATTGGCTGAATCGGGACGTTCCTTTGGCATCGCCTTGCACTTCGCTATCATTTCCCTAAAAATATCAAAAATATTACTAATAGGAGTCTAACTTGTATTATCGCCATGTTATTAATGCGATATAAACTAGAGACTACAAAAGTTTTATATTAACTCTTCAAACAAAATGTATATATCTGTATATGATATGTACAAGAACATTGATTTTATGATTTAAGTCTCTATTCTTAAAGTTATAATTTGGTACATATACGGTACTATTCGGTTCTGATTATGTATTCAATCTCAATATAAACCGAGGCTCCAATTAAGATTAAACGATCAATTTAAATAAGTAATTACTGCTTGACAAACATTTTTTAAAATAGTTTATAAAACTTACCATAAGTGCATGATCCATTGGGTCCATGTTAAGGAAGGCGTCAAAATTAAACTCAACTTCGGACTTTGACATCGGATTGACGGCGCTGTTGGCTCGTTTGTTTGGTGGAACGTTTGACATGGTCATTTCATCTGAATCCTTTTTGTTACTATTCACTTCGATCACATTTAAGCTGGCGACACTGCTACTTCTTGACGTCGCGTTTCCTATTTGGTTTGTTTTCAAGTCGATTTCTTTGTTAGCTTCCTCCTTGACAACTTTCAAATCGGATGGGCTTTCACTCTCATAGTCTTCGAACCCATGCAAATCAATTGTTTCATGCTGGGATGTTGGTCCAGCACTAAACCATTCGGGTTCATGTCGATCGTGTGATTGATACATACGCTTGCCTCGACCTTGCATGCTGCTATCACCGAAATTAAATTTGTCTTTATTAGATGTGCGACGACCGGTCTGAATACTTTTCTTTCCATCAATCTGTTCGCGGTTATCTGGACCTTTGCGTTCGTTAACACGGCGATCGCGATCCCGATCGCGTTCTCGATCCCGTTCTCCCAAATTATCGTTTAATCGTTCGCTATGTTTGCCCGAACTTGTTCGCTGGCGCTGCTGATTGGCCAGACTCCCATTTTGGTGTCTGTCCTTTTCAAGATTATTAAGTAAAGGATCCGAATCCTTGTTTTTGAATTCCCAATTATCGTTTCGTGGCAATAGTCGGCCACTGCCAATGCGTCTCTCTTGAACATTCAAGCTGCCACCCTGTCGTCCCGCTAAGAATGTCGGTGATAATGCCAACAATTGCTCATTGTCCTGGGAATGGCTGCGATCCCATTCGGCTGACCCTACAGATCTGCGTATAGGTGAACCTAACGAACTGTTGATGGCACGTATATGACTCTTCTGATCGGCAGTGAGTTGAGTAGGAGTGGTTGGGGTTTCTTTTCCGTCTTCATTGTTAATTAAGGCATTCGACTTTTCATTTTGCGATTCATTCGATTCGCAATAGGCTGACACAAAGCGTCGCTTTGCAAACGCTGGCATCAAATGCGCCGAGGAAATGCTCCGATGATCAATGTTGGGCGATTTATATGAACCAGACAAACTGCCCGGGGTTGATGCCAAGCCCGGCTGTGGTTCGTCTCCGCCGATCTGATCACCAGTGGTAAACCGTTGGTAATAATTGTGGGCACGTTCTCGATTCCGCAAGGCGCGGCGAGAGCTCATCCCATTGGAGCTGGTTAAACTTGAACTGTCCCTTTCTCTATCCCTTTCCCTTTCCCTTTCTGGCGATAATCCAGATTTACTGCCGTAGTTGTTGTTGCTGCCGCTGCTGTTGCTTAGATTCGAAGGAAGTCCGATGATTTTCCAAAAGTTTAACGTCTGCAGTTCAGTTCGATTCGCACAACTTGGACGCTGTCGTGCACTTCCCTCATAGCGTAGCGCCAGTAAATCAGACCGTGAATACCTGAAAATAAGGAACATTTATTTGGTGATATATCAAGTCGTGTAGTTTTTTGCAAGCCACATGTATTTGCAACATATGAATATATAAATATTTGGTGAAAGTGTCTTAAAAGTAATAAAACAACAACAAAATTAGACCGAAATATATTTATATATAAGCGAATAAATTTCGCCGTTCGCTAATTACAACTCCCCCAAGAGGTAAGTGCAATTTCGTTTGGCACAACATAAAGAAAACACATTTCTTACCTTGAGTTATCTTTAATAATGTCCATTTTGTACCTTCTTGCTCTTTTGTCCTCACTTTGTGTGCTGCACTTTTACAAACAAATGTTGAAACACATACGTATGCTGATTGTGTGAACTGGCATACACACATGCACACATCTATACTTTTTTATGAAAAATCTTAGCAAAGTTAATATATATTTAAATATATATGTGTATAAATATATATCTTGTGAGTATAGTTTTCTATTCACAAAACACTGTATAATTCATTTGTATTAAACGTAGTTGTCTTTGCGGATAATCTTCAAGCTATTCAATTTGTTAAAATAATAAGAATGTACAAACGTATTCGTTGTATCTACAATTTACCTACATATGTACGTGCATATGTATGACGAAAATGTGAAAATGGTTAAGGTACAGCTGATTTTAATTTTATTTACTTATAACCTGCTCACATTTTCTTTAATTAATTTACTATAATAAGCATTTTTAGTGGTATTCTTTATGTCGTAGGCATTAATAAAAACTTTTTTCATAAAATATTCGCTTTTATAGTTATGCTCAATATTGAACTGGTTCAATCGAGCTTCAAACTCCATCAGGGGTGTTATAAAAAAGTGTGTATATCGATATAATACGATAGTTTCTCCAATTGACAACTGGACTAGGGATGTTATTAGTGTTGTATCGATATGCGATAATACCTACACATCACTTGCTGTTAACAGGGCCGGACAGGCAAATAAAATACCACCTATCGTGTCGATGATGTTTTTAGAAATATTTAAAATTTCTTTAGGCTTTCAGCAAGTAATCTTTTATTGTTTTTATATTGTTTTAACTATTTGAGCTGACACTCGTAAATTCAATCGTTTTCAAATAAATAAATAAATATATTAAATAAATAAATAACATAAATATCAGTATGTATGTCAATGACTTTTCATTCATTATCCGAAGTTATGAACTTTTATTTTTAATATTATTGAAGGCATGTACATATGTATATGTTAATGGCGAAGACGGTATATTTATCTTTTTGGTATTTTAAGGTATTTGCGATTTTCCGTAGCTCCAACTATGCCGCCATCATGACGTTAACAAATTTTAAATCAAGTTGTTTAATTGCACGAACGACTAACTTGAATATAGATAAACAACAGACGACTCGTGGTAAGTTGCGATATATATTCAGAATATAGTAAAGCAAACTTGGCAAATTTGGATCTTATGTTGCTATATGTCCATAAAACTGGGCGATAGATAAAGCCCACAGGTGATCCAACCAAAACAATAGTAAAATAGATCTTTCCATGAGAGTATGTGTGTATGTAAATTTGCACTTGCAAAACAAGTGCGGTAATTTCAAAAACGGTAAAAAAAAGATTGTAGTGAATTTGCTGCATTGTTCTTATTATTCAGTGTAAGAGAGTGTTGACTGAGATTTAAGGTTTGGTTTAATCAATTTATTGAGACTTAAGCTTAAATCAGAATATATATGTATGTTAGCTGTAACTTTAATAATAACTTAAGACTGTAAGCATGATATTTTTATTCAACGCCATTCTCATTAGATCTTGCTGTTGTATCACAACAATATAATTGTCTATGTGTGTTGGGGCTCGGCTGTCGGTGGTGACGCTGTCGAAATGAATTAAGATGGGACCTTAGAAACACAGGAAAAGTTACGCGCTGTGGAATATGTAAACTTGATTGAGATGCAAATAGTTTATCAGTGTCAAGCTTGGACCCATTCTTTTTTAAAAATTGTCGGTGGTTTTGTTGATTTGAGCATTTTCGCCGAGACAATTTTTTTAATCCATTTGTGTCCTTAAAATATAAAATATATAAAATTGAATAAGTTATTTGGCGCATATATTTGTTTAGGAAAAAATGACAATATGAAAATATATATGTAGATAAGAGTATTTCAACAGAAAATACGCCTTGAAAAAAATTATAATGGCAATATTAATTGGTTAGACAAGTTTTATAAGAAATCGAATTCATTCTTATAGTAAAACAGCAAACAAAACTTAATGTAGTTGATAATTGATAACATTGATCTTGTAGAGCAAAACTTCTTTAAATTTGTCTACGTCTTTAATTGTATGAACGTTATTAATCGTGTTGCTTATAATGTGGTGTCTAAAAAAAACAAAAGTATCTTGTCTATTTCTACGCTAATGGCCAATGTGAAAGTAAAAGAGAGCTGAGTATAATAAACCCGCCCCTTTGCTGGATGCAGAAATGTTTCGAAAATAACAGATTTTTATGTCATATCCAATTAAAATTACATTAACAATCGGTTAAAACAACAAACGTATTTTGGTAAAAAAATTAATTCGAATATAAATGATTTTTGTAAAACTTACCTCATTGTTTTTCATATAGTTTGTACGTATTTCCCCATCTGTGGTTATAGCCATTGATGATATTTTATCCTTTTCACTATTGTATATATTAAAATTTGAGCGGCTGATGTTAATGTCATATGAGCAAATATTTGATTTTAAATCAAACTGGTCTTCAGCATCCGTTGTAATGCCATCGACATCAACATCGTCGTTCGGGCTCCCAGAATGTGAATGGCTGGCACTGAGAGATGAGATGTCATCCGGTGAGTGGGAACAAGTATTGAAAGTATCATTCATCGTTTCCGTATCATCCTCTGTCGTTTCAATATCGACCACTTCGTCGTCATCGTCCTCATCGGTATTTCTGCAAGTGCTTGTATGGATATATATTGGATCTGCTGACAACGTTGATTTCTCCACATTGTCGGCATTTATCAAATCCGAAGAGAGTTGTCGATTATTATTATCAGCCAGCGGTGAAAAGTCCAGCCTTTCATTTTCTGTGCCCAACTGAATCGAATCCAGAATAGGCGGAAAAGCACTCGTAGCTGAATTGAGTATTGTGCCCGACGGCAATCTGTGTGTTGCCGCTGCCGTTATGCTGTTGTGTGTAAAAACTGTAGTTGTTCTCGTCGATGTTGGACTTATGTAAACGTTGCTGATAGAATCGTTGGAGCGCGTTGCGTATAGCGATGTTGACATAATCGCTGCCGAGGCGACAACGGGCTTAAATGCAGAAGAACTCAGTATTGAGGGTATATTGAAGTCCGAGTGATCACTAATGACAGCTTCGGGAATTTTTCGATTTTTGGTAGCACTATAGTTTGATGAACGTGGCTCGTTCTTTATTACACTCAATGGCTGATGCTCCACCAGTCGCAGAGCATTGCCGGCCGTAGATAATACACTCATGTCCGGCCTGACCCATGGTATGGGACAGGATCCGTTCATTGTTTCGCCAACACCCAGTTTTTTTGAATGCGCCTGATTCTGCTGTTGCCACATCGTATAATCCACCACAAAGTTTCTCGAAAGTGGCACAATTGACAAGTCGTGTTCGTTGCGCAACGACTGAAGCGGGGACAACACCGACGAGCGGTGCAAGTTGAAGGGGACGCCCACAGTGGCAGCTACCGCGGTGACGCCAACAACTGCAGCGGCGGCCGCCACTGTGCTGTAATTGTATTGATGATCCATAGATCTCTTGGAGCAAACGGATTCCTCGTGCACGGCTCTTGTTTTGGTATCAGTCTCACAATTGACTGGGGAATTACATGCGCTTTCCTCAATGGCGCCCGTTGACGCCAATGTGCCTGGAGAATTTTGATTACGATTGCTGTTATTATTATTATTGGTATTGTTACTATTATTACTATTATTATTATTATTATTATTAATATTGTTGTTATTATTATTATTATGACTGTTGTTATTATGATTATTGCAGCCAACAAGGCGCTTCCGTGTGCCGCCGTTAAACATGGCCTTCACATCTTCCCATGCATGGATAATCTTCTCGTCCTGCGCATGTCCACTGAGCGTCATATGGCGACGCCACGAATTGAAATTGGCAGCGTCGGGCTGAATATATCTGTCGTTTGTGGTAATACGATGAGAATGGAATATGAACTTATTTGGCGAGAAAAACATTCCACAATAGGTACACTTGATGCATTTGGCACGTGACGAATTGTAACGCGAAGGCAAAAAGGATCCACGACAGCCCCAAGCGCATTTGTGCTGTACGCTGAATGCAAAATCATCAGGTAACCTGGGTGGGGTATTATCACCTAAAAAACTCTTGCATAGCCGTTCAGCCTCTCTGCGTGTGATCATTCCACAGCGTCGCGAGCTCACCGGCATTGCTCCGGCTCTTCTCAGTATTTCCAATTGGACGGGTGTACATTGCACGCAGGTTATTCCAAGGGCCACGCGTCGATTGTGTATCTCATTGTAGCTAAACTGTTTTAGAAGAGTATTTGAGATTTGCGCCAGACAAAGCCTCTCTTGTCCCTCGATGTATAATGACACAATAGGTATTCCATAGAGCAGTACGGAGCTAACCTGAAAAATATATGCAAATATATATATATATAAATGAATTTGATTTATATAATACTGTGGGCGTTTAATTTAATAAATTTCAATATTAAACAATATTAAAATTCTTTGTTAAAATTTAAAAAGTGGTAATGGTAGTCAGAATATGAATACACGTATTCATATATATCTTAAAAGCAGAGGCAATAATATTAAATGAAAAAAATATATTAAACAATATTATAAAGTGGTAATGGTAATGAGAATATGAATAAACGTATTCATATATATTTTAAAAACTGAGGCAATAATATTTAATAACAAAATTATATTAAACAATATTAAAAGCCGTTGCTAATATTTAAAAAGTGGTAATGGTAATATGAATAAACGTATACATATATATTTCAAAAGCTGAGGCAATAATATTAAATAAAAAATATATATACGAAATTTTTAAAATAAAGTATTCTTAAATATTCTTATTATCAAGCGACAACTGTAATTTGTCATTTCAAAATGGAAATATGTTAATTGTACTAAAGTAAGTGTTTGTGTATAAGTTTGTGTGACCTTATTAAGATTTAAAAGGGTTCCCTAGCTTAACTAAATCTTAAGTTTTTCATTAACTTATGATAGGTCAACCCGTTAAAGCAGTTGTTTGAAGTTACGATTGACTTGATCGATTTCGTGAGATAAAATGCCATACATAACAACGAATATCTCTTTATAGACATACACAAAAGTATTCGTCACAAACTGTAATCTTTACTTAACGGATGTGATCAAAATCAAAGTGGGAGTATAAGCCAGAACACAGTTCTTATTTTGCGCTGTCGACTAAGGCACTGTTTTGACGAGACAATATTTTTTGTCACCTGTAAAGAAAACGGCTACAAACTTTTCGGTGTGCCCAAGTGCGTTTAATGCAAAAGACAATTTATGATCGTATGACAAAAGAGAAGAGTAAGCATGCAAATGCATCAGCAAACAAAAGCTGACTGCTGTGCAAATGTATACAAACTGATATTCTTATTACAAAATCTGAACTTATATGTATATTTAAAATTGGTATCTGCTCCGACAGGCACTTTTACTTTTTTGATCAATTCGTACAAAGCTATCGACGTCGAGAACTTTTTCGGCACTTTTTCGAAAAGTAGACAAGCACCAATTTAAGGTATTCTTAAGATTTAACGGCATATTTATTTTTTTAATGGCACAAAAGTTTGTCCTTCCACTGACTTTTTTATTGGCCGCGTTATATATTTTTTGTAGCAAATAAAGAATCAAAGCACGTAAACTGCATAACCTCAAGGGAAACATTTGTCTACTTTCGATTTGTTCGCGTGTGAACGAACTCACCCCAAAATATAAGTAAATTGTATTTTTTCCTTTGCAATTTGATTTCAATAGTTGTAAGTTGTTATATGGTATGTACATGTGTGTTGTGTTAATGAGTTGTTCTTGCAAAAGTCAACGCACATGATTTGATTTTGGGGATACGGATATTTGGCTGTTTTCCATTCCGTTAGGTGGAGTTGAAGGCCGTGTAGAGCACTGAATAGACCCTGCGAATGCCATTTAACACTATTTCTGGAATAATAAAAAAAAATCAAATGAGTTCCTTTCATCATTTTCATTTCAGCTAACTATAGTTTTTAAAGGCAGTATAAAATGAAGCATTTTAGCGTATAAGTGAACCGAAATTATTTTAAGCCTGAATTTATTTAAGCAATATACTTAATATTATGACCAAGTATACTCAAAATGGACGGACACGAAATTGTTGTACATTAATGTTACAACAAATTGTTTCAATCTGTGCTGGCCCACGCCTTTATGTGCAAACACCCACATTCAATTATATTATGCGTGTGAATGGCATAATTGAAAAGAAGATTGTCCCTAGAGACAATTCGTTAAAGATAATATGGTTACAAAAAAGTTACAAAGTACAGATTGTTAAGCTTAATGCCAATGTATTCCTTACGGGAAGCGAAACAAATGATTACGAGACTTCTTAACTTGCAAAGGGAGGAAGCCACCAGAGGGTTGAACGAATTACAAACCAGTGACGTAAATAATGACAAAATTATGTTAGTATTAGAAAAAAACAGCAGATTGTTAACAATCTGGCAGATGTACTTAGCTAGTCTGCCAAAATAAATCGGGGATGTTTGCCCAAGGTTAGGAAATATTAAACGGGGTTGTTTCTGCTATCGCTATTTGTATAGCAATAATTTTTAACTAGACACTATTTGTTTAACATATATATTGTTCATTAAAAGTCGTCCTTAAAATGCCGAATTTCTAATATCCGTCCATTTTTAATTCACCTTGAAGTTGTACTTTGTCTGATATTAGCACCTAGCTGTAGGTTGCTTCACAAGTGTTTTTTACTCTATTAATATATAATAATTTTTAACTAGACACTATTTGTCTTCAAATGCCGAATTTTTTAAATCCGTGCAATTTTACTTTAGCTGAAAATTGTGCTTTGTTTAATTTTCTCACCTAGCTGTAGGTTGCTTCACAAGTGCTTAATACTCTATTAACAATGTAAACAATTTATTGAGCAGGTGCAGAGTCCGTCGGGCTGCCCCTCCCTATTCGACAAATATTCAAACAATGTCAAACATAAAAATTGCTATTTGGGACAAAAGGAAAGTAAACATAATTAAAAAATAATAAATAAGTAATTGCCATTGTTTGTAATCGGTGCCTGAATAAAACTGTATTTATCTATCTGTATATAGTTCAAATCGACTTTTACCGCCGCCAGTGAGCATATTCCAAATTCCAATTGTTTTTTATTATAAACAATTTATTTATATACATATTATTTATACTATTATTGGCAAAACTCTAAACTAGTGCTCAACTAAAACTCAACTTTAATGCCATGGAAAACCAGATTTAAGAACCGAACCCAATTGCAAGGCATTAATTCGAGCCGTAAGCCGAATTATAAAAATTCGTTGAGGCCTTCAGCCATATTACAAATGCTCAGTTACGCCCTTGCATTTACCGTTAAAGCAGGGTGTTGGTCGCCACCCAGACACCAGTCAGTCTGTCAGCCAGTCAGAGCAAACTGTTTTATGTAAACATATAGATTTGGGTAAAGGGACCTTGCGCAATGCAACACGTTTGTATTGCGAATGCAATTACCTCAAATTAATTTAAGTGCTTTGTTTATAAAAGGCGTTCTGTATTGTCCCAACTCCAGTTGCTTGCACAGGTTTCATATTTCAGTTTAAACAAAAGTATGCCGAAACACTAGACTTATGGATACCCTTTAGTCTGTTTACTGTTTGCTTCAAGCTTACACATTTCGTAAATAGCTATGAGTATATACATATATTTAGCTCAAGATCTTATAGTTGATAAAAATTTAATTTATTTTTTAAATGGTAAAAATTGTCTGCACGTATTTAATTGTGAAAGTTGTAAAAATTATTATACTACTATACATACATTAAGTGACCATTTTAAGTACTTGCAGGGTATTTAAGGAATTTATAGGAAACTTGACTAAATGGAAACATGTATATCAATGTGTATACAAAAACGCACGCATACATAGATAGGACAACGATGGTCTATTGAAATTGAATGGAAACGATTACAGTTCGGCTATGCAGTCCTGAGGGTGGTTGAAATTTGAAAGCATATGTCCTTTGACGAACACGGTACGGTACACGGGTGCAGAGGCAGATAAAGACTAAAATACCCACTGATGAGTTGGCAATAATTCGGTTGAGTGGTTACTGTCAACAGGCAAATAATAGTAGGTGTTCCATTTGAGGGCGGGTAATCATTATTACACTGATGCCGCTGATGGTCTTTTGTTTACACGTAAAACATCATGCATATTTAATTGGGTTAAATTGCTGGACGATTAACATTTGAAAATGAAATGCGCGGATAATTGAGTTTACTTTGCCTAATTACAAGTGCTTTTCTACAGGTAAGCACTCGTCGCCATAGAAAACCTGCATTTAACAGATTACACAATTTACTTGAAGTACATTCAATTACCAAATACACTGCACGCCTATGAAACAGCTGATAATGTTTATAGCTTATTCAATTTCCGCCCATTCCTTTGGTCTTGACTTTGGGGTGGACTTCTAGTACTACGTGTACATATATATAAATAAGAAATTATCCTGACTGACTTACTGACATTGGAAACCGTTAAAGATAAAAAGATTAAATATTCTATGTAGTACTCTATATTATGTAGTACGCACTAAAAATACCCTTTGAAAATTACTACCTCAGAATATCGAAAAGTTAGAAAATTGCTGTCTGTCCGACAATTTATTAAAATATTAAAATGAAAATATTTCTTTCTCTGCGCGGGCCTTAAGAACCAATTTACATTCTTTTGTTATTACAATGGGTACAATTAAAAAATGTATTCTGCCTCCGTCGGCCTCATACAAATACAAATAAAAAACAAAGTAATTAATTAATTTCGATTCTATAATAAAGGATTAAAAACTGATTGACGTCTAAAAGAACTTTTGATACTTCATCGCTGTCGTTTTTCGGTTTAAAGAAAATTTTATATATTAATTATATACCCTAATACGGCAGTTTGGGAAAATCTGTGGTGGTAACCAAAAACTGGCTATGGACCTCTATGGACCAAAAACTTAAAATATTCTAAAGAAAACTATATTAATAAATCGATGTGGTTTGAAGGCAGAGTTGTCTTCAGTCACCGTAAATTCGATTTAAATCTGTTTATCAATTTATCTTTGTTTGTATTTAAAACGGAAAGTCAGAGCTGACGGCGAAACAAACATGGCCGAATACTTTATTGAGTGTATGAGCCTTAAAAGTATATGATTTTACTGTCAATAACTTTTCTGATACAAGTGCACATTAAGATAAGGCTTTGAAGAATATCATCCAAAAATCTGGAAATACTTTTTAAAGATCGTTGTTGTTCAAAGCTACACATAAACACAACTGCAAGTTATTTCTCATTGGTGTATAGTACCTGTTAGTCTTATATATATTTATCTAAAATTATTGCAAGTATATACATATATATACTTTAATAGGGTCAGATTTTCCTTTGCCATTGGATCACATTAGGACAACCAATGTTAGATTGTAGAATTATTAAAGTTGATCACCTTATATTTATATCAACAATTTTAATGACAATTGCTATCAAACATTTGAGTTGCAAATTTTTTATTTATTACCATTGTAATTATTTTATGATATTCACTTTTTCAAACATATTTATGAAGTTCGTTTTTTTTGAAGAGCGTTGCGACAAGTTCAAGAAATCTCGCGTCCCGAAACAACCATGAAGACTGAATAGGAAAAGCGTTTCCGTTTGTCTGAATCCTGATAAAGTCACCATGCCAAATACTCTAAGGCGAGTGTCCAGTAAAAAAGCAGCAGTCTGCAAAACCAACCAACCAGGACTCAGACCTTAATTGTTTACAGGCAACGTGCAGGAGAGTTCTGTGTATTCGACTCGTTGTTCGCCAATTAGGGTAAGATTCAAGCCAAAGAGGCGTGTTTAAATTTTATACGCATGCGCATCTTTCGTCAGACAACCCTTAGAAAATACACGGTGAATTCCAGAACTCATTCCAATCAACGCATAATACCCATAATTTGCACATAACACGTATTTTGTATTTTGAATTCAACGAACTGTGAATATTGCTTTTAATTTAATTAACTTTTCCAACAAAATTGTGGCATGCAAATTAAATTAAGCTATTGGACAAGCGCCAAGGGACACGCTACACGGGACAAGGGACAAAGGACATGCACCGGCGTGTAAATACATATTCGTGTGTGTATATTGGACACTTAATATGATTTTAATCATTATGTTATTTGCACGATATGCAGTACTTAAAATGACTATTTAATGCACATAGTGTCTGATCAATTTATGTAATTATGAAGAAGAAATTCCTGCTGTCAATTAGTGCAACATATTGCTTTTACAATTATATATTTTTATTAAGATTGTTATTTGTGGTTTATACTATAGCATAAGCTGCGTAATTGGCAATCCCGCACAAGTTAATACCCTTACGTATTCGCATAAAGCCAGATTCACCCCACATTTCACCCCACCAGTTTTTCAGAATCCAATAGTCTTTGTCAAACCCGATTAGTAGCATGGCATGGTTTACAGAAGTTGAGGTGCAAGCGGGGTCGTCATAAATGCCGTCACTGTAAAATTATATAATTAAAAAAGACACCCATAAATTAAAAAGATATATCTATCTGAGTGAATGATTAAAACTAAAACCTTTAAAGCCACATTTTTCAGTTAAGTTAACTTTTGTGCTGTTGGCAAACACTAAGAATTGATTGTAATAAAACTCGAATTAAAAATTTTTAAAGAAATATAATGCGGATACATGATATAACTATTTTGTTTTTTTGGTATTTGATTTGTCGAATAAATATTTCTATATCTTCGCAAATAAACAGATCGTATTTAATAGTATTTATATTTTGTTAAGTATTACCTATATAACTGAAATGTTTTCGGAGTTGCGTTGATGGAGACTGCAACTGGGCCAATATGCGCCACAGCCGCTTGGATAGCGTTTTCATCATTGGCCGGTAGAATGGCCCACGAGGTGACATTGACTACAGAGAGTTCGCTGACAAATTGGCATTCTCCTTTCTAGAAGAAAATATGTATATATAAGCCATATTATTATTTAAAAGGGTTAAATATTTAATTTATTTTATAAAATAAATAAATGTGGAGAAGAGAAACTGGATTTGTGTAAATTCTGTTTTGCTGTAAGTCCGTCGGCATATATAAAACAAAGGACCCCAAATTGTAACATTTACACGTATATGACCGTATCAGATAAAACATAACCAAAGGGATTGGAAATTTGGGTGCTGATAATTGGATGCTGTGCAAATCTACGTTTTTCACTAGCTAATAGACAAAAGATCATTTTAGAATAATAAAATTGGATTTACCTTTGACGCATATTTGTAATCAAGCGATCTCATCAGACCGCCAGTAGCTTGTAGATACCTGAGCGTGTTGCGCAAGGATCCGCCAGTGCATCCCTGATTGCCGTGTGATATGCTGCAGTCGACAATTTGTTGTTCACTTAAGGCTAGTAGCTTACCTGTTCGCTTGAAAACTTGTCCCTCGATACTTTGAGCTATGCTGAACGCGTAGCACGAGCCACAGCTTTGTTGGTTATACGATGGTGTAGTAAACCCTTTTTTACGCCAATCCAAACTTTCGGGCACATTATTCATTAAAGTTGAACCAACCATATCAGCAATATTATCTGAAGAAATCTCTGGACTCCGGAGTAAACGTAAATAGCCTTTGAGGTAGGAATCGGTGCCCTGTTAAAAGTTAGCAAAAAAATGTTAAATATTAAGTTAAATGCTAGCATTTTTTTTTTTTTCATTGAATAAATTAATACCATATCAGCCATAGTGTTTGTTGATAATCTGTAGGTGCTTTTTCCAGATTCGTAAAATTTATTGTGTTCGTTGACAATTTTGTGATTTTCCTCATAGGCTTTAAAGCTGCGCATTTCATCATAGAGACGTGTATAGCTTTTGTTGTTTCTAGTCTAAATTAAATATATATTATATAGTTGTTGACATACAATACAGACAGTTACTTTGTAATCATACCTTGAAAAGCTCAAATTCTTTATTGTACACTTTACTTGATTCATTTTGTTGGCAGATAATCAAATTACCATTTAGCCAGCTGTATAAGTAATACAATATAACAACGAACCGCATTGCACCAATTAAAGAAATTAAATATTAAATGAACAATAAGCTTATTTGCCATTCGCTCCACAAATTGTGCAAATGCAATTCAGCAAATATATCTACCCTTGTACAAGGTATTGTCATTTTATAACGATACTTGTGACAAAGGGAACATCTTCAAATTTTAAAATAATAATCAATATAAATCTATACAAAGCCTTGCCCTACATATTATGAATCGCAGAGTAATTAGTTTTGAACATTCTGTAATGGGCGTAAGGTGGGATCCTGTATTTTGCAATAGATATGAGTATTCAAATGAATTAAGTTGAATTAATCCAAAGATTTAAATTCTCCTTTATATGCATTTGTACAAGTTCAGTTAGAGTTACAGCTTTTACCTTTACATTGTATGTACATAACAAAGTTAAAAACCAAACTTTATTCTGCAAACAATCCACTGCAACTATACTTCGTGTTAGCGGTATTTACCAAGTCCTTCATTTGAGGCATAAAACTTTATTTAATTCGAATATATGTATACGGGTATATGTTTAGAATGGCAAGGGTCTAGCTTCAAAAGCAAAAAGAATCAAATTAGCCTTATAAATGGACGACTAGAAAGCAAAAGTGGCAATAATCAAACTTAATATACTCTTTCAACTTTGTAAATGAGTATATCAACATAATATAGAAATCGTCATTAGTTTCTGTAAATCGAAATTAAATTCACACTATAATTATATTATATTAATTGTATTTCCCAAAATCAATATACCTCTTTATAATAGTTGTAATTGGTGCAAAGCATATAAAACAGACGTAAACGCGAAACGTACAGGGTATACGCAGCTTGTATACACTCGACGAAAACAGGCGTGCTGGCTTTTTTTGATACTTATCAAGCCTCGTTACCAGAGAGTTGATTTTGGGGTGGTTCTTTTGATAATGCAGGTAATGCTTAAGACTTATGTACAACGCCAACGAAAACAGTATTGTTAATTGGTTATTAAATTTAATTTGGGTCGTGTGTTAGGCATTAACTTTGTATCTAGCATTGCAACAGTGTAAAACATCAATTGGTGATGTTTTAAAAATATTTAAGTGTATTCACATTCCACCCTTCAACATAAGCATTCAAGGAAGCATTAGTAATAAGAAAATGTCGGGTATTTTCGACTTAAAGATACGCAAACATACACAACACACAGCGATTTTATTAATTTTTAAGTTAAAAATTGAGGTTTTGAGTTTACAATCTAAAATTGCTTCTCTTTTGTGCTTCTTTTACAGGTGTACAAAATAACCTATTGTTCAGTTGTAAATGGAGTGGAAATCGAATATGGTTTAAAGGCGTAACTAGTTTAGTTTGGACATTTCGTTGGGTATTAAACAAAATCTACATTTGATGTGCTTGTCACCAATTGTTCAAGTTGTAACTTCTTTATTTGGACACACTTAAATATTTTCTCGAAAAAAAGGAAAATTACATAAAATGCCATCTAGCTCTCAAGTTAGAACTTTTATATGGGCACACTTGTAATGTTTTGATTTCATTAGGCCACACTTTAAATACTTTGTTAAGAAAATATAACGAAAACTTCAAAAGGTGTGGCGCCCTCTGTTGTTCGGACTTTCACTCCGTTATTTGTGAAAAGGATCACCAAAAAAATTAATGTGTCCACCACTTTTTGTTGGTCCTTCTTTTATTGCAATACACATACATTTATGGACTTTATTGACTTTGACATATACAATAGGATTTAAACTTTGATACTGGGGATTGTAATTGCTAAATTGCAGGACAGCTTATTCAACTCTTCTAGCGAATACAATATAAGTTTGAGAGGTCGACATAAAATATAATGTTCACACCATCTATTGTTAAAAGTGACTCAGATCGTATTTTTTGTAAGCATCGTTGATAATTATTCAGATATTCCGTCATTTGTCAGCAATCGTTAACCAACCCTCGAATACCGATTGCGATGCCTACAAGCTTATGTCTGCCAACAGAATTCACCAAATTGTGTCCCAGTTTCACCAACTTTGAAAATGATAGCTTATCGTAATTCTAGACTACTTGTACGTTTTCAGGTAGAGATTAAATTTTCACCAGTGCAATCGTAAACCAACCCTCGAATACCGGTTGCGATGCCTACAGAATCCACCAAATTGTGCCCCAGCCAAAATTTCACCAACTTTGAAAATGGTAGCTTATCGTAATTCCAGACTACTTGTGCGTGTTCAG